>VWPW01084856.1:22072-57617 GCA_013389825.1 Crypturellus undulatus | reverse complement strand
GAGTGCGCGCCCCTCCGCGACCCGCGCGCCCTGCCGCCCTTTACTTGGGCTTTATTTCATTTTTTTTTTTACATTTTTTATTTATTTTATTTATTTATTTTTCTTATTTGTTATTTGCTTATTTTCCTTTATTTTCCTTCTATTATTTTCCTTTTATTATCTTCCTTTTATTATTTTCCTTCTGTTTTTTTCCTTCTGTTATTTTCTATTTATTACTTTCCATTTATTATTTTCCTTTTGTTGTTTTCCTTTTATTATTTTCCGTTTCCACTTGTATCTCCCATTTATTTATTTATTTATTTATATTCTTTCTTTATTCTTGCGCGGCCGCCACCCCCCCCTCGCTGCCCCCCTTTCCTGCCCTCCACCGTTTTGGGGGAGGGTGTTGCTGGATTTCCCCCCCTGCTCCCCAGCTTGCTCCCCACGCGAGGGCTCCCCATGGGCTCCGGTGAGGTGAAGGGCTGCGGTGGGTGGCTGCATTTGCCAGGTCTTGAGAACCTGGATCTTGACAGGAGAACTTGGATCTTGCTGGGAGGATGGAGATTCCACCCCATCCTTTTATTCTCCCCCTCTTGCGGTAAGGCATAGGCGTCCCCAGAAGGCACACAACAGCCTTGGGGGTGCCCTCAGAAGCCGTCAGCACGTTGGGCTCGCTGGCATGGCCCTAGCGTGGTGGCACGGCCCTAGCGTGGTGGCATGGCCGTGGCTCAGGGCCACCTGCGGCCACCCCAGGGCATCTCCACCTGGTGGCAAGGCTGAGCCTTGCCGGCGCAGGGTCTTGCCCACGCGCGCAGCGCCTCCGGGGTTGTCTCCTCGCCTGGAGGGCACCAGCAGGGGAACATACGCGTTGGGTTAACCGGGCGGTCAAGTAAATGTGGTTTCCACGCAGGTGGAGGAAGCGAGCTCCACGCTGCTCTCCTAGGTGGGAGGCATGTGGCGATGGGTGTCAGTGTCGGTGTTGCGTGGCCTTCAAGGTGCAGGTCGCGGTCTCAACATTAGTCCCCAGATAGGCTCCAGCCTATTTCTTTGTTTGTGTTAGAGAAGCGCCCTTGCAGGTGACTGGATCCTGCAGTCCTGGCAGTTTGCGGTATTTTGGGCAGGGGGTCTGTCAGCTGGAGCACTGCTTGGCTCATGTTCCACCTCATGCAAGGTGCTGTGAGGGAAGAAGAGATCAGGGTCGGCCTGGTCACATCTCTTCTCCAACAGCCCTCGCACGGGGGGCCAAACTGGCTCTGAAGTTGCCAGTTGCTGTTGCCGAAAATCCCAACAAGGGCGGCAGGAGTCCACCAGAACCCTAAGTGCGCTTCTGCCCGCGTGCCCACAGCAGCCTTCCCCTGCTATTAGCTGTAGTTTCGGGGTCTCCAGGGAAGAGAAGCTCTTGCTCCAGAGCTCTCCTGAGCTTTCCCAATCTTGGCTGCAGGCTTTGCTGGGGCTCGGTGTCAGATAACCGCGCACGAGTGTCACATGTTCGAGGCTGGCTAGACAAGTAATGTGACAACTGGCGCAAGGGGCCGAGCGAGGCGCGTGGTGCGAGCGGCGGTGACCAGAGAGCGCGGCTCCTGGTCTGCCTCGGGCAGCTGTCGTAGCCGGGCGCCTTCCCCGTGCGCACGCGGCTGCTGCACGAGCCAGCCACCACGGAGCACGTACGTAGCTAGGAAACACCGGTATTAACGTTAGCAGTCACATGCCATGGAGCTGCTGGTTTGACACCCCTTTTTTTCTCCTTCTCTTATCCTTGAGTGGAGGAAAGGTGCTTCTGCTGTGTGATTTTCATAGGGAGAGGAGCTCTGGGTTCATGGCTTGTGGGTACTGAGCTAAAAATCACGAAGTGTCTAATGACTGGAACTGCCAGGGAAGTCTCCTAGGGAAAAGAGGAACTCCTCAAACACACTGGATTTGACTTGCAGTGTACTAAGTGGCTACGTGATATTGCTTAGCCTAAGAAAAAGGAGCATACTCAGTTCCTGGAAGTAACATTTACCTTAACAGGAGCTTACTCTAAGCGGCCTTTACAATTTGGCACTGCAGATGATACGACCTTTACCTTCCCTCACCTGTGTGGGTGTTGGGTGCTCCCTGCTTGTCCAGGGGCTAACAGAAGTATTTTTGCTCCGACATTTCCTTTGTCACAGTCCGGAGCGATGACGCTTTCTTGGAGACTTGGAGCAGTCAGTCTTAGTTGTCGAGTGAAAGTTGTAAATCCCATCTTGGTTGTCCTTCTACTTTGTTGTGTGCAGCTTCTCCGTTCTGTTTGGCCAAGGTGATGTTACACTTGCAATCGCAATGTGCTGTGTAATCTTGGCGAACCTTATCAGCAAGTTATTCCAATTTGAAATGGAATAACTAAGGGCCGTGCAGTTATTTTGGGATCTCTTGAGTGGCAGGCTTGGTCTAATATCTCTTGTATGCTATTTTGGGAAAGTTTAGATGTTCCCACTCTGCGAGCCGAAGTGAGGACTTCTGAAAACTAGCAGGAGGCAGTCATTTTGTATTTATTTTGACAATCATAAGTGGAATAACACATAACCAGGGTTTGCATGCTACCCTGGAAGCAGAAGGCTACCTCTGATAGAAGCGGCCGAACAACATGTAGGAGATCTTCGTGCAGGAGCAAGTTGATAGCCGTGACTGAGGCCTCAGGCTGAGGCCTCGGGCATGACAAAGCAGCACTAACTCAACAACCCTTGGCAAAACGGTGGTAGCTTTGCAGAACTGTGCTATTAAAAATGTTCACACTGGTGTAGCTCCCATTCGGAAAAAGGGTGGAGGGCTGGAAGTGTAGAGCACAGAGAGGATAGGAAATGTTTCATGGTAATTGTATTCAGAGAGTGCCAGTACAAGCTGTTATGGCTTGACTGAGTAAAACGCTAACCTGCTTGTCAGATGCAACCTGCAAAACTGCTAAAATATTAGCAGAGCCTAATAAGCTGCTGTTTCGAATCCTTTACTTCTCATGCTAGAGAGAGCAGATGAAATTGCCCTTGTTTTCCCTGCTTGTGTTCTGTCCAGGGCTTGTTGTTACCTAGTGGCTGATTGCTAGCCAATATAGTGTGAAATATATCTGCTTCGGTAGGCTGAATACCTTCCCTCTGCTTGGAAACCGCTTTGCATTTTGCATACCGCTTACAGAAGACATAAGGTAACGTGCAGTGATCTACTAAAATTAGATGCCCTTTGCTGGCCTTGGAATGCCAAGACAAAGCACTACCATTAAATGATGCAATAAACCAGGGAGGAGCAGGAGTCTTGCATCATGCCAGGCAAGTGCAGCCAAAACTAATGCATAAGCTTGCACGCTTGCCTGCATGGATTTCACAGAGCACATTGAAGAGCAGGGCTGCTGCTGAGGCCAGTGCAGCGCCAGTGACAGCTCTTACAGAGCTTCTGGACATGGTAGTTTCCCTGAGGGACAGGGTCATTCAGCTTCAGAACTAAGATATTTTGGAAAAGGCAGGTGAACACTTGAGAGTGTGCTAACAAGTTGAGGTCCCTGTCGGTCGGGAGAAAATTGGTTCCAGAAGATGGTGATAACTTACTTTGCTCTCTTAACATCATGTTTGACCTAGCTTTAATTAGCAAGAGGTAGATAAGATATCACACTTCATTCCTTATATATTTGGGAGCTTTTTTCAGTGCTCCTGTCTGAGGACTTCTTTAACAACCTGGTGGTGGCAACTGCCTCTGTCCTCCATGATCATCTTTCAAACCACAGAGCTACTCCTGCTGGAGTAACTCCTATCAAGAAAAGCTGCTGTTCAGCTACAGGGCAGATTGCTGAGCTATCTCACTGCAGGCATGTTGGGGGACCTGCTACAATGCATTAGCAGCAGAGTACTGAAATGCTAATTGAACTTGATGTTAGTCACATTTCAACTCAGTTTGCTCAAAGTTTGACGAGATTTGAGGACACAACGCTGGGCTACAGACAGCAGAAATCAGTGTGCATCCCACTACCACTGGCAAATCTGGGCAGCTCAGCAGCGAGACCACGAGGTTAGCTGGCTGCTGTCCTGCAGGCATGCTGTCACGCTGCCTAAACTCTGCGCCTGTGCTGTGAAAACCTCCCCTTCTCCTGGCCTGATTGCGATGACTGCAGTCAAAAGTCCCGGAGCTCAGACCTGGTCTCCAGCTGACGCTATTTTGTTTATTAAGCTGGATATCTCCCCGCACTGCTGATACCAAGAAGTTTTGCTAAACCCTTCCTGGTCTCATGTTTCTCTTCTTATTGAAGGTGCAAGAGCAAAATGTGAGGAATCCCAGTTTGCGTGTAGTAATGGACGCTGTATTCCTTTACTGTGGAAATGTGATGGTGATGAAGACTGCTCGGATGGCAGTGATGAGACGACTTGCGGTAAGTGCTTGGGCAAAAGCAGTATCTCTGCAGCAGTGCTTGGGGGTCATCCTTGTTGTTGGAGTGAGGCGGGAGGTAAGAGATTGGTAGGTGTCCCAGGGAGATGCCTGTCCAGCATCTCCATTCCCATAGAGAGCAGAGCATGAACTCCCTAGGGCAGATGAGGGTCTATCTTGATGCTTGTGTTCCTCTGATGCAGTTAAGCTTCACTGAACATTGTGAATATCTGATGGGCTTGGTGCCTGAGGTAAAAGCTTGGGACCAAAACTCTTCATTTGCCAAGATAGTTATTCTGAAGAACAGACTGCAGCTCTTTTTTCTCTTATTGCTTCAAGATGTGGTAAAAATCAGCTGCTGGTAGCACTTAGATACTGCTTAATCCATGATTAAATATCCCTCCTTCCCTTTTTTTTTCCCCCTTTTTCTAAGCAAGTGAGGCTGTTCAGCCTCCGTTAACACTAAGTTTACTTCTGTCTGGCAGCTCTTGCTTTAAGCACACTTGGAGGCCAGGGCAGGGTGACCAGATGTGATAGGGCAGAATGGGCTCTGTGGCCAACCTTCGTGTGTTCTGCCCGAGCAGGTCTAAACAGATACCCTAGGGCTCTGCAAGGCAGATGTGTTGATGAGAAACGGCTGGCGTTTAAAATCCAAATATAATTATTATCCGTATCCGTAGTCCTTGCTGCAACTCAGGTTTGTTGCGAGTTGCAGCTCTTCTAGGAGCATGGTCACCCTTAGCAGCACCCCTTGAGCCTGGGCTTGCAGGAAAGTGGATGTTCAACTCTTTGGGAAGTGCTCTCACTAGGCTGGTGGGAGAAGATGCTAGGGGTGCCTTATCGCTCACCTGGAGCAGCAGAGCACATTGTCTTGCTGCAAAAACCTAGCTTAGCTCTGGTTTCTGAACAAGCGGCTGTCCTTCTCCCCTGCAGTAAAGAAGACGTGTGCCGAATCTGATTTTGTGTGCAACAGTGGTCAGTGTGTGCCGAACAGGTGGCAGTGTGATGGGGATCCGGACTGCGAGGATGGGTCCGACGAGAGTGCTGAGCTGTGCCGTAAGTGAGCTGGGGCCACCGGAGCTGGGGGGCAGAGCTCGGGGACGGTGTGGAAGCTTCGAGTTTGCTCCTGCCTGCAGCCTGGCTGTACGAGAAGGAAGTTCTTGCTCTGGAGAGCACTGAACAAGTGATAGTTGGCTGTGGCCACATCCGTGACTGGACAAGACTTGTGCCTTGTTACAAGGGCTCAGTAAAGAGTGGGAGATATGTCCCTGTGGTTGATAACTGATGGGAAGGTTCACCAAAGCTTTCCTAACCGTGAGCACACTGGAGCCTTGAATGTGACAGTGGCTTGTTCACTGAGCGACCATAGTCCTTTAAGAAGACTAGTTGCAAAGTAACCTGACTGGGTGACTGGATGTGTGTGGGGAAGAACGCTAAAGTACAAAGACATAACTAGAAGCTCTTGGAATATACTCCTATCATATGTGTTCTAAGTCACTTAGGAATATAGATCCTGTGGATCTATAGTGCTTCATTTGTCTGTATCAGTAGGATCTGCACCGAGAGCAGTCTCCATGCTCCTCACGTCCTGCTGCTGCATGTGGTCTGTGACCGCATGTTACAGCTCAACCTTCTGCAGTACAACAGATGTGCAATAACACAGCTACCACCACAAAGATACTCCTACTAAATAGTAACCTACTAGGAAGTGAGAGTTTTTGTTTCATGCTGGCACCTAACTGCAGTTGTGCCCAGAGCTGGAGCCTTCCAGACTCAACTTCAGGAGGACTGCTTAAACCCAAGATCAGTGGTTCTTAAGTTTCAGGACTCTTAAATTGAACTTAAACTTTTTCCAATAGATATGAGAACGTGCCGGGTAAATGAAATCAGCTGTGGTCCTCAGTCAACCCAGTGTATCCCAGTGTCCTGGAAATGTGATGGTGAAAGAGACTGTGACAGTGGAGAAGATGAAGAGAATTGTGGTAAGGGAAGATGGAAATGGTGGCTGCATAACTCTATTTGAAATTGACTTGACCCGAAAGGAGCTAGCTGGGCAGTATACCTGGGAAGATAATTCTTCACAGTACCAATATCTCCTTAATACTACATTCACGTTCATTTTGCAAACTTGTTCCAATGCTTCCCCAGTTTCCTAAGTTAAAGAGTATAGCAGTGCAAGCTATCCAATACTTACTGTCAAAACTAGCCAGAAATTGCAATAGTTATAGGCTTAGTTGCATGTCGGGCAAACCACCACAACTTGCTCTCTGCAGTTTCTCAGCAGGTAACTCTACTTGGTGATTGCATCTTGTCTCTTAAAGATATGGTAGTGACTTGTAACCAAGGAACTGCCTGAGTTTGCTGTGAACAGAGCCACAGTGTTGACTTTTGTCAGCACTGCCTTACCCTGGCAGGCAGCAATATCCTGAACTTCATTCTTCTGCTCTACATCCATGGAGTAGCTGCCATACTTGGCAAGCAAGTACCTTTTTTTTCTCACCAGTAAATCTGCAGGCAGTCTCTCTAATGGAGCTGATAAAACTATCAGCCTAGGCATACTGAGCTGCTAGCTACACTACTGCAAAATGAGCATAATTGGTACTGCCATAAGTTGTGTGGATGTGCGAAATGCCACAGGATCAAAAGCGGTGCAAAATCTTGATCTGTTTTCCCCAGTCATCCAGGCAAATGGGCCACTGCTGTCCTGGGGACCAGCACACAGCACTTCAATTTCAAACTACAGTGCATGCTGACCATACGGCTATCTAAACCATAGTCTGTACTCCAGAGCTGGCAATTCTCTTACCTTCTATCTCTGATTCACAGAGTCTGAGCCTGTTCTCCCAGAGACTAGCACTCCAAAGGAGAACAGTCCAGCTGCTCCAGAAAAAGTCATATTTACCCAGTAGCACAGCTGATGCCTCTCACTCACTGTAGCAACTAAAACGTTAAGGACAGTCTCTGCAGGGTTCAGTTGGCCACCTGCAGGACACTTGGGCTCTCCCAGAGCCTAAAACAGGATGCTGACCTACCGTCAGCTGATGAAGCCAAGACCATGCAAAGCAAGACGCCCTTCATAAGAAAATCTGCCTTGTTGTGATAATCTGCTAATCTCCCACTCCTGTTGCTACAGGCAACGTGACCTGTAATCCGGCAGAGTTCACGTGCAGTAGCGGGCAGTGCATCTCCAAGAGCTTCGTCTGCAACGGCCAAGACGACTGCAGCGACGGTAGCGATGAGTTGGACTGCGCACCCCCGACCTGCGGTGCTCACGAGTTCCAGTGCAAGAGCTCCACTTGCATCCCCATCAGCTGGGTGTGTGACGATGATGCCGACTGCTCGGACCAGTCGGATGAATCTCTGGAGCAATGCGGCCGCCAGCCCGCTCCGCCCGCGAAATGCTCCACGAGCGAGGTGCAGTGCGGCTCCGGCGAGTGCATCCACAAGAAGTGGCGCTGTGATGGAGATCCTGACTGCAAGGATGGAAGTGACGAAATCAACTGCCGTAAGTTAGCTTGCTCCTTTCTTCTACAGAAGGTGCCCCTTTGCTTCTGCCCGTTCCTTCAGCAGACCTTTGAAATTTAACCCTGCAGTGGCTCTGTCCTTAGCTTCTCGGACCTGTAGACCAGACCAGTTCAGATGTGAGGATGGGAACTGTATCCATGGGAGTAGGCAGTGTAATGGTGTGAGAGACTGCCTGGATGGCACTGATGAAGCCAGTTGTAACAATGGTGAGTGTGGAACTGAGCAAGGGTAAGGATGTCACAGAATCTCTCTTGGAACTGGTGGTCACTCTCTCCGTTATATCAGTCATTCAGTGCTCTGGACCTGGCAAATTCAAGTGCAGAAGTGGAGAATGCATAGACATCAGTAAGGTGTGTAACCAGCAAAGAGACTGCAAGGACTGGAGTGATGAACCTCTCAAGGAGTGTAGTAAGTGAACATACTCATTGCACCACACTGACTGAAAGGTAGACTGTGATACTGCTTGTGAACTGCTGACTCTCAGACTGTGGGATGCCTATCTGCGTTATCTCAGTGACAAGAAAGCAGCCAAAAGCAATCCTCTCAGTAGAGTAGCTTCACCCTACCCCATCAGGCTGCTGGGATAACTTTTCAATGGCTACAAAGCCCTTGGGAAAAAAAAAACCAAAAAAAAACTAAAACTCTGCTGAAGCTTCCAGGAGCTTTAGCTGTGTTACAAGTTGATAGCTGCAGACCATAAGCAACATGATGTTGCTGGCTGAGCAAATGCAGACCTTGATCTTTTGGTCAAGGTGGACCTTTTGCACATGACTTCATGTGCCAATAGAGTTTAGCAGTTGTGAGAGATTTAATTTGAGGATATGAGTATGTAGTAAAGCATTCCATGAGTAAGACTTAAAGACTAAATGTGAATGTGTTTACTATCTAAGGAAAAGCCAATTCTCCTCTTCCAGACATAAATGAGTGTCTTGTGAACAACGGTGGATGTTCTCATATCTGCAGAGACCTTGTTATAGGCTATGAGTGTGACTGCCCTGCTGGTTTTGAACTCATAGATAGGAGAACATGTGGAGGCAAGTATCGGCTGTGTTAACCTGGACCCCACTGATGGTGTTGGACGAAAGCAAATGAGTTATGTTGTCTTTGCAGATATTGATGAGTGCCAAAACCCTGGTATTTGTAGTCAAATTTGTATCAACCTGAAAGGTGGCTACAAATGTGAATGTAGTCGTGGCTATCAGATGGATCTTGCTACTGGAGTGTGCAAGGCAGTAGGTAAGCATTTGCATAAGATTTCCATACCTCCCAGGCCTGGAAGCCACGTGGTGTACCTTACTTGAAAGGAGGCACTACCTATGCTATTGCAGATATTAGGACCTGTTCTCCCTGTAACTTGTAAGGGTTTGAGTACTCCTAACATCCCTTCCTCCAGACAGGTTGTGGGAGGGAGAGACAAGCAAGGTAATGGCACGGTGAAGCCATCAGCGTCCACTGGCATTAGGGGAACAGCCAATGCTGAAACTCTTAAACATGTCTTAAAAGAATAGTTTGTGATTGCCTGTCCAGAACTGCAAATAACCTGTACATTCCTCTTTTTGCAGGGAAAGAACCATGTCTGATTTTCACTAACCGCCGGGATATCAGGAAGATTGGCCTTGAAAGGAAGGAATATATTCAGCTTGTCGAGCAGCTAAGGAACACTGTAGCTCTAGACGCCGACATTGCTGAGCACAAACTCTACTGGGCTGACTTCAGCCAAAAAGCAATATTCAGGTAAACAGACTAAAAACTTACTTATAATCCTAGAGTTTCCCCTATGCATCTGGCATCTTTGGTCCTGAGAGCTGGATTCATAATACCCTACACTAAAACACCAAGTACAGCTGGTGCAAAATCCAGTCAATATCTATATTTAATGCTGATTGCAATTCTTATTAATAGTTGCTAAAACTGAGTGAGGAGGCACCTGTGGAAAGGCTCTTTGCTTTGCATGTTGTATCTGTATGTTATATTTGCTGCATGCTGTATTTGCTGAGGCATTACCAGACAGTGGTACCTGTGGAGGTAGTGGTAAAAACAAGTAACCTTCGTCTTCCAGTGCCTCCATTGATACCCGTGACAAAGTTGGAAAACACATCAAAATCCTCGAAAACATACAGAGCCCAGCTGGAATTGCTGTAGACTGGATTTACAAGAACATTTACTGGACTGACTCAGCCGCAAAGACCATTTCAGTGGCTAGCCTAGACGGCACGAAAAGGAAGGCTCTGATTTTCTCTGAGCTAAGAGAGCCGGCCTCCATAGCTGTAGATCCTCTCTCTGGGTGAGTATTTGTCCCGGTTCTCTAAACATATCAGACCTGCAAGCTTCTGTGTCCTCATAACTGACTTTGGTATCCTTTATCTACCTACTTGTTAAATTGTTATAATTAAACCTTAAATACTACACAGTACTCTAGTACATCATACAAAAAATCTACTTTACAGCTTTATGTACTGGTCAGACTGGGGTGAGCCAGCGAAAATAGAGAAAGCAGGAATGAATGGATTTGACAGACAGCAGCTTGTGACAACAGAAATCCAGTGGCCTAACGGAATTGCTCTAGGTATGTTGAACGAGTGCCAGAGCTATTCTGGACCTTTATCAATTTGTTCACCAAAAAAAATTAAGGTCATCCTTTCATAGAACTGTGTGCAGCTGCTGAGAATAGTGAGTTTCAGCATGTCTGAAGGCTTTGCAACAGGAACATTACTTCCCAGATGTGGAAGTCGGAGGACCCTTCCTGTGTGTCTGCTAGTAGAGGCAAAGGCCACTTAGGCAGCACTGCAGCAGGCCTTCTGCATTCCCAAATAATAAAAGATTAGGTTGGCTGTGACAGTTCTTGAAATTGTGAGTTCCTTGTGTGTTCTCCTGTAGCAGGAGTCTATGGAGATCTTGTCCACGTAGATACTGGTTGATCTTTTTTTCCTTTCTGCCATGCCTCTCTTCTAGATCTTGTAAAAAGCCGCCTGTACTGGCTGGATTCTAAGCTGCACGTGCTCTCCAGTGTGGACTTGAATGGCCAGGACCGTAGACTTGTGCTGAAGTCACATATGTTTCTTCCCCATCCTCTGGCTGTAACAATATTTGAGGTAAGGATAGCTTGCTGGGCTCCTTGTGTCTGAGCTCATGCTCTTGCTGACGAGTGGCTAACAACCATGTTGCAATAGCTGACTGAAACTAACCCAGAAATGCTGAGATGCAATGACTCTGTCTTCTAGGACCGCGTGTACTGGATTGATGGGGAGAATGAGGCGGTCTATGGTGCCAACAAATTTACTGGAGCTGATTTGACTACTCTAGTGAACAACCTCAATGACGCGCAGGACATCATTGTGTATCATGAGCTTGTTCAGCCCACAGGTAACTTCCATATTGTTTATAACTATGTCAGCATACGCTTAGGTGAAGTCTGCATTATTTGTGTGGTGGTGATCCAGCTGGCAGAAGCATGGGAAAATTACCTTGTTTTGGTTTCTACTTGTATGCTGGGAAGTCCTCACTGGAAGTGAGAGAAGTGGTAGCTGCAGTGCCCCTTCCTCAGATAAACTAGGTAGAAGTCTAAAATTTGCAAAGAGAAACCATTCTAGTAAAGCAATTAACAAAATGTTGTGACTGCAAGCTCACTACTGTCACTTATTTAAAACTAATTTGTACCCACAGGCAGGAACTGGTGTGAAGACAATATGGTAAATGGAGGCTGCAGCTACCTGTGCCTGCCTGCTCCTCAGATAAATGAACACTCTCCAAAATATACTTGTGCGTGTCCTGCTGGGTACTTCTTGCAGGAGGATGGCCTGAGATGTGCAGGTAAGGTAAAATAACTGGAATGCTTTCCAGATTGGACAAGGAACAGAGTGAGGGTACTGAACCTGTAAGAGGCCAACAGGGCAGTATAGACAATATATATATTGCATGGGTTAGTCTAATGCAATTAATCTTTGAAGGGATGCTCCTGTAGCATGCATTAATCAAGCATGCAGTCTGCAGTGCTGTTCAAAGTCCATGCTTGGCTTTTGCATCATCATCACTTGCAGTAATACCTTGCAGCTCTATGGCTTTCTGCAGAGAGCAATATGGTATGCAAAAACACACCTAGTCCCTTTCTTAAAACATCAGGGACCTAAGTATAAACTAATATGGCTCTCCATGCTGAGAACTGAATGCTGTCTCCATTAGTTTATGGCATAAGCTAATGTGGCTGTCCATGCTGAGAACTGACAGGCTGAGCAAGGAAGTGCTTTCCAGGTCCAAACAGGCTGCTGCTCTCCGGAGCTCTGACTATACATCGGAGTTGCCAGTGCAGTGTAGTGCAGCCAGACACAGCAATGCACCACTTGCTATGTTGGACATTGACTCTGACTGCCACAGTCAATGTGAAAAACTTTAGTCCTTAGTTCATAAGAGTAGTGGCTGCTCTAAAGGACTGATGTATACACATATGCATATCTCAAAGGTGACCAGCAAACAACTAAATCTCACCCAGAAAACCTGCAGTGAGGGATGGAGTAGCTAATGGTTTTAATGATTCCCTCTCTAAACATCTGTAGGTTATGCTTGATTAACTGTTTAAGCTGGTTCTTAAAAGCTTTTCATCAAAAAATAAGTTATAGCTGAGGGTGGACCTATTAGTGAAATAACTAACATCAGTGTTACCAATTAAGCTAACAAGCTGCATGATCATTGTGCCATCTGCTAAACATTCGCCACCATGGATGTTATAGCGGAGCCATTTCAGAACTTCAGGATTAACTGGGTTCTTGATCTATAATTAGTTTCAGGTACTGGAACAGCTGTGACTTACACTGAGGCTAAAGATGCCAGCACAACAGAAAAATCTCCAACTGTTGGACTAGTTCCTGGAGGTACTGGTCCCAATAACTCACACTGTTAAACATGACAGAAACAAAATACAAACTGACCCGATAGCCTGCTTGGAGTTTTCCTCCTCTGCATGCAAATAGGGAGTTCAGGTCATGGATACAGTCCACATGCAACAGCTGGAGCCTGCCGTGATTAAGCTGGTTCACTTTATGGCAGTGTGGAACCCATAGTGTCCGTGATGTCCCAGGAGTGCTCGGGAGATGAGCAATAAATAAAAACCATTTCTCCTAAGATAAGATGAAATGTGCTAGGCTGTTCTAGCAGTGCATTGTTGCATTAATACGATAGTCCAAAGCAGGCACTCGGCTAAGCCCAGAAGCTGCTAAGTATGCTAGTCTGTCGGTAAGCAACCTCACGGTTTCATGGATTCTCGTGCAGGATTCAACATCAGTGGCACCGTGTCGGAAGTAGCTGCTGCCAGAGGGACGTCGGCTGCTTGGGCCGTTCTTCCCGTCTGTGAGTACCACGTTGGCGAGCTTTTGGGTGTCCCTGTTGTGTGAGGAGCCTCCGCATGGTCCGGAGCCTGACCTGGTGCTGCCCGGTGCTTACAGCCTTCTCCTTTTCCCACAGTACTGCTGGTGATGGCTGCGGTGGCTGGCTACTTCATGTGGCGTAACTGGCAGCACAAGAACATGAAAAGCATGAATTTCGATAACCCTGTCTATCTGAAGACCACCGAAGAGGACCTCACAATCGATATTGGAAGACACAGCAGTTCAGTAGGACATACCTACCCTGCAGTAAGTAAACCTTTTGACTAATCTGTGGACTAGGGGCTGCAAACACTGATGAAACAGTGACTCTAATTTGGGGCAAGTCTCTTCTGTCCAGAGCAGAGGCCAACTAGCTGCCCCTGAATTACTGGGCTGGGTAGAGTGAGAGTTCATCCTTTTGGCCAAAGGCTGATGTTGTAGGAGATGTCTGTTTCTGTCCCTCTACTTTGCATGGAGTTATCCATAGCTGCATGAGCTGTCACCCTACAGAACCAGCTCCTATTTCAGACTACCCTATCGTGAAGCTATGCCTAGTGTGGTACTCATGGTTAGTGCAAGCCTCGGCTAACTGTTTTTTGTTGCAAACAGATATCTGTTGTGAGCACGGATGACGATATGGCGTGAGCTTTGGATCGGCAATCTCTTCATGTTTACTTACATTTTACACTTTTGGGGATAATAACCAGGCTTGTGGCTGAGACTTCCTCCATTCTTGGAAGAATGAAGATACTTTCTGTATGTATGGAACACTTATGTAAATACCTATTTTATACAGCTTAGCAACAAACCTTGTAAATACCTGTCCACAACAATTCAGCTTTTAGTGGTTACGGTTTTATCAGTAACCCTTGAATTGGTCAGTCAGTAACACCACTGGCCAAATATAAAGCACTTTCCATAGAAAGCCATATTCCAGCCACAACTTGTGCTATATACACCTGTACATATGTGTATAAGTCACTTGTAAATATTCCTAGAGAATCACTATTAAGCACTTTGAAATATTTCAAATGTAAATTATTGTACACTGTCTTTTTTCAATGGTTGGGGCAATGGCAATAGGAAAAAACGGGTTACTATGATTGCCAAAAATTTGTAAACATAAGTAATTTTGTATGTACGACTGAAACAATCTTGTTTGCTACCTGGTAGAGGTACACAGATATGAATGCTCTTTGAGAAACCACTGTAAATCTTAAATGCAGAGGAGGGGGAAAAATAAAAAAAAAAACCTAAAAAAATGCAATTAAATTGGTCTCCCTTCTTATGACATAAGTGAAGTAGAATATTTGGCCAAAAGACCTGTAGACCAACTCATTTTATATTGTCAGGTATCGCGGTAGCTCTAAGACCACTTGAAATACTAGAGCCTTCTTCTTGGATGGTCACAGATCTGACAAATAAACGTGTGGCTCTAGGAAGGTGGGATTCACCTCGCTACCTGGTCCAGTGCTGGTAGCATGAAGGCTCTTCCTTAATCACTGCACAAGCCTGGTTCTTTGAGGCAACTACGGAGGGATAAGGCTGTGTTAACTTGCAGATTCAGGGGCCTTCAGGCTACCAGTGGAGGACAGGGCTTGGGAGAAGCTCTGGTCTCCCAGTCATGCTTTGGTCCTGCCTTGGTAAATGATTCTCCGTCAAAACAGTTCTAGAATAGTCACAAAAAATCACAATAAAATTTGGATCAATTCATGGACTTGGTTTTAATGTCTGTTCTCATTGCAGCTGTTCTTTCTTGTGCTGTGAACTCCTTTCCTCACAGATGAGGATAGCTGCCAACTTCTGCAAATTAAAAATAAGTTGTTTCTAACGAACTCTCAACTCCTCTGGGAGTTGAAGCCTTAACCTGGCAGCTCTTAAGTATCTACAAACATTTTTATCTATCTACTTTGCTGACTAGCTTCTGTGATAAGGTAGGAGAGGTGTGGTGTTTTGAGTGAATTTTCTTGTTTTTAGTAGACTAATCTTGTAAGGCTTATTAGTTTTTGAATGGAATTCAATTTTTTAATTAGTTTTCCAGCTCTAGATATTGCAACATATTTCTATGGAAATGTTACAGACCCTAAAATAGATTTTTTTTTTAAATTTATTTATGAAGTTGCATGGCAACTGAATACAGGCAAAACTCTCTGCCTATTTGTGTGTTTTGTTTTTTTTTTTTTTTAAACAGATTATGTACTTCTCCACTTTCTTGGTGAAGTTCCTTGCTATCACTGATTTAATAATAAATGGCACATTGAATAGACCAATAAAGATGCTTTCTCACATTAACATTCAGTGTTGGAGTTGCCACTTAATCCTGCTTTTTCAGAAGCTGAGTTACAGAGTTACGAAAATTGAGGTCTTGGGATTTGGTTTTTATTTTACCTTCCACATACTGAATAAAATTATCAAAAAAGGTACTTTAGAGCATAAAAGTAGTTTCTAGCCTTTCATGTATTCAAAGAGCACCAAGGTTATGGAGCGGAGGTGGGGGCATATAACAGGGCCTGTTGCTTTAATCCTTAGGTTTTATCCTGCCTTACCGTCTTCATACCATCCACAGCATGCTTGGAGAGTCGGCAGAGATTCCTTCTGTAAAAACATATCCAACTTGAGTAGACAAATGCCTTGCTATCTTTGAACACCATACAGATGTCATTCAAATACATATGAAAATATATATGTGACGAAGACATATATGCGAGGAAAATATATATGTGAGTCTCTGACACTTTGTTTTAATGCTCTCAGGAGGAGTCTGTCACAGTGCTTATTGCCACTAAAATAATTCTCAAAAGTCAACCGTGTTTCCAGTTCCCTGCTGCAGGCTCACATGTTCCCAGAGCAATGGGGTATAAGCAATCTGTTCGGTTGGATTTTATTGTCAATATGTGACTTATTCCCATAAAGAACTTACTGTCAATAAGATATGTAAACATAGTCTCAGCAGCTTATCTAAGTGGTGTTCTGTGCTGACTTTCTTACTGCAAATCTCTGTGGTTCTGAACACTATTTAGATGCTCTCCAGCATCCATTAGCCACTGTGAGTGCAGGCCTTGTTATAAAGTTAACTTCATCCTTACTTTAAAATTCTTCAAATTTCTGTACTATTATACTGTTCACTTGCTCCCATGTCCTGTTCTAGCCTTTTGATCTGCCTTGGAGCAGTAATGTAAAATCTACAGTGCCAACAAAAATAGAAGAGGAGAGACAAAATTCTTGAATTCTTGCATATTACTACTCCCCATCTCTTTTCTATTTCTTCTTGGCTATTTGTAGTGCTCCTTTTCCCAAAGTTGCTTTATTTTTCTCCTGTCTAATGGAAATTACCTACTTTTAGTCTACCAGGTGTTTGCTGAAGCACAGTGTAGATGCATCCATTTTTTTTAGTGTGCTGAATCCTGCTGTATTAGACCAAGAAGGGATGGGGACAAGGAGCTGGGCTTGGAGAAAGGGGATAGAAGACTTTAGCAGCTATAAAGTTTCCCTGCTCAGAAGTACTTCAATTTATAACCTTGGATGCAAGCCAAGGTCTTCTCCATACTGCTGTAGTCCCTACACAGAAGCCCTGCAACTCATTGGTGAAGAAACATGCTCCTCCTTTTTGGGAGCTTGTCACATACTCGAGAGGTGCTATCAGAAGAGATCTCCTCTGCTGAAGTACAGGAGGCAACTTAATGCAGTCCTGGTTTGTGTTTTTCAGTTTTGTTTCTTTTGGAAAACTTAATATATTGCCCATATGGAAAAAAAAAAGAAATCTTAAGAGCAGGAAAGTGAGGAAAGGGGTTGCTGAACACCTGGAATTAAGACCGGAAGGACTCTGGTACGACACCTCCTGTACACATGATGTCATGTTCACACTCGACCAGTTAAAGGAAAATGATCGTGTAGGGTTAGGAGAAAACCTAACTCCAAGCTGAGCAGTGTGCAAAAGTCTGAATTAACATTATGACTTCCTTTTCAGTGAATAATAAACTCCTAAAGCACTTTTTTTTTTTTTATTACAGAGATGCCCTCTGTCAAAGATTAAGCATTTTTCAGGTCCTATTTTTCTTACAGATACAGTTTCTTGGTACTGTATTTCAAATGCATGGGAATGGAAATACTCTGCTGTCAAGGCATAGATTTAAAGTTTAAATACTTGGATGGGAACTTGAGATCAAGTTAACATTCAAAACAGTCCCTTCCCTCCAGTGGAAAGTATTTGCTGTTGAAAGGTCTCTTGGAAAGGCTGGCAGGGAATATGGAGAATGCCGCGAGCATCCGGGTGCCGCTCTGCACGCTGAGGCCCCTGTGCAGCAGTGGGCACAACGAGAGCATTTGTTTCTGCTGCTTTTTGCTAGCTGCATTTTTCAATACTCAGCACATGTTTATATATATATATACACACATGTATTTAAAATTCATCCTTTCTAATTCAGAAGAGGCAGCTTGTGCTTTGCGTGGTGGATTCTGGCTGGGGTTTTAACGGGTGAATTCAGCACGGAAGTATGTGCCTTAAGAAGGTCTTCGAGGCCTGGAATTAAAAAGCAGTTTGTAGCCAGTGTCTCAGTGGGGCCTAGACTTTCAAGTAACTTTTTCAAGGGAAAAATTTTCCTGCCTTTAATCTTGGCATGTGGGGAAGAAGGTGATCTTAGTTAGTTCAGGGCAGATTAGGCCTCACTGGTGTCACCTTTGCTAAATGACCTGATTTGTGTATGAGAGAAGAGCAGTGAGATGTCACCCACTTCAACATTAGCAAGATCTAACTGCATGAAATAGAGTCCACGTGACAGAAAACATTCATACCCCTTTTGCAGAGTTTGGGCTAGGTCTGTTTATTTGAGCACTCCATTGATGGCAGCAAATTTCAGTTTTGTATTTTCCTCACACTGCAGTTGTCCTTCTTTGACACTATTTCACTTGTGTGAATGAGGTTTCCTTTGTCATTCCTCAAATTCTATTTCTGCTGCTCCAACTTGCCATGTAAAGAGAGTTTTGGAGAGGGAGTATCATGGCTTTGCAGTGGCTGGGAAGACCTGGTGTCTAGAAACTTTTCTTATTCTCCTGAAGCGTCGCCAGTTTGCACCTATGGGGAATATCAAATGTATAACAAAGCTTTCTTTTTTTTTCTAATCCCAGTTGAAATGATTAATTTAAGATACGTATTCCTGCTTCCAGGTGCAGTAATCTGTAAGTTAAGTGAGGCCTAAAAGGTGTTGCTGTGCAGGGCGTTCTGCATGAGTCTGGCCATGGAGGGCTTTCATGTTCTTGCTTGGAATTTTCTCCCTTGAATGAATATGAAGTGATGTGAGTTTATAACCTAGAATGCTTGGTCCTCAATGAAGCATCAAAAGAAAACTCACCTTTTCTTACCTTTTACCTTCTTGCCTTCTGTCTTACCACCTTTTCTCTGAGCTGTGAGATTTGGTGCCTCCACACTGTAAAGCTCCTGCTGTCTGGTAAAACTGGGCAAACTTGTAACCATAACGCACCTGTCACCTTGCCTCAGCAGTGGAATTTGCAGAAAAAAAAAGCTTCAAAGGAATTGCATAGTCAACTACTATAAAATGACCTGCCCATAGTGAAATAGCTGGTGTTTCCCAACCCTTTTCCGTCTTCGGCAGCCGTTGTAGTTTATGTTAAGGTGACCGCAGGGAAAGTGAAGCTGTAAAGCCTTACAGATAGCTTGATTTAAGTAATCATGAGAGCAGCATTTCAATATTTGATACGCTGCATCCACTTGAGAGAAAAACGCACCAAAAAGATACACTTTTCACCTTCTCAGGTGCCAGCTCTGAAGAGCCACCAGCTGATGAAGACTAGCATTTTGTCAGCTGTTTTGTCAATTCCACGTTACTCCTCAAGCAGGAGGCACTTACAGCCGTGTGACAGCATGTGAGGGCCCTTGTTGGCTAGTTCAGATCTTTAGAAGAAGTTGCTCCAGGTACAGAGTGCAAACGTAGCTTGTTTTGACACAGCTTTCATTGGAAACTCCCCTACCGCTTCCATCTAGGGCCATAACTCAGGCTCTGCTGTGGAAGAAATCAGTGCTAATAAACAGATCTGACGTTTATTTCGTTCTGCTCCTCGTTGTCTGACTCTTCAGTCGCACTCAGTTAATTTACTAAACTCTGTGTGGCTCTTCTTTACGCAGTGCTGTGGGGACAGCGTAGGAAAGAATGTGCCCTTAAATTATATCGAAGCGGGGAGAAGTTGAGCAGCCAATTTAGAGCAATCACATTTATGGATCTATAAAGAACTGAAATAACCACAAGTTGTGTAAATCAGTTCAGGACTTTTAGAGTTCACTGTAGCAGGCCTTTTGTTTTTATAGTTCTTCCTGCTGCTTCTCGTTTACAAGCTGCGGTTGTGTGCTTTAAAACGGGGAAACCCTGGTGCATAATTCGGCTGTGTTTTTCAGCACCACAGTGGCTATGGGAAGGTTAATGGCATTTAATTTTCGGTATTGCCTCTGTCTTTGGAAAAGTTGTGGAAACTTGCTGAGGGTCTTCATTTGCTTAGACAAATGGATAAGGAACAGCAAGCAGGTAGAGGGAGATCCACTGTTATTTGCGATTTTCAGACAGGAGCAATAAAATTTGGTCTTTATTTTTTGCTCATTATGTAAAATCTAATAAGTTATTTTATTTCGATTGCACCATAGAGCACAGAAGCAGTTAAGGTTGAAGACAAAGCCATCACATTAATTTGTTTTGTGGTGGTTTTGCATCCTGATGCAGGGATCCCTGTGGGTATTCTGTTAAGACGGTTCTTTTATGAGCTGTAGTAATTCTGGAGAGAAGAGGAAATAACGGCTGCCAGATACCAGTCTGACCAGGATTGAAAGTCCAGGGCATCAGCTTGGCACAGCTGAACTACTTACTTAACTAATGACCACCACGACGATCATAACCAATCAGAGCCATACACATGGTATATAAAACACGTGCTGGTGTTGCCACAAGCAGGAAGGAAATCAAATAAACAACTGTTTTTTCAGGTACACAGGTACACGAATGAGCATACCTGTCCAAAAGGCCAGTTTGCTGTTTCACTGTCTTCATGCATCCCCCTCCTTCTTCCGTTTGTTTCCTCTTTTGCTCAGGGCATGTAGCTTCTTTTTGCCTCAGTGTTTCCACCTCCGGAAAGCTGTAAGAGAATATGCAGATTTCACATGCACAGGCAGATTTCAAATAAAGATGCCGAGTGCCCCCATTTAATCAAATTTTAGTGAAGACTTGAGGTGAGTTCCTCCAATATTCTCCCACTACTGTTAACCCAGCAGGTTGTGTATCTGATGTGCAGCTTGAGAGCATCTGTTTCACTGCCAGTTTTACATTTCTGCATGAAGCACGTTATGTTTGGGAGAGAAGATACAGCAAATACGTATACGAAGTTCATTGCAACACACAGATCAAGCGTGTTCCTCAAACTGCATGACTCGCATCTAAGGTGCAGGCAGCATGTTTGAAAGTTATGAAAAGAATAAACAGCGAAGATTATGTAATTAACTGGAGCTGAAATGCAGAACTGCAGAAAACCCCTGGAGGTTTTGCTAGCCTAGCTTCCCTCTCGGAGCAGACCGGCTTTAAAGCTAAGCCGTATTGCTCCGGGCCTGCTAAACCCCATTGCTCCTGTGCCGAGACGCAGCCGAGCGCGCAGAGAGGGATGCAGTCCTCGGCCAGCTAAAAGCCTTCGTTTCCCCCAAGGAAATCCTTTTCTTCCCCTCTCCATTCTCTGAAAATGGCCATATATCTCCGAGCTCCCAAATGAGACCAGATTTCTGCTTTATTGTTATCTAATCCTTGAGCAATGCCTTGCTCAGATGGTAGTTTATTTCAGTGTCGAGTCAGTAAGATATTCTTGAATACTGCAGGCTGTGGTAGACAAGGAATATTTTTGAGGGGTTTTATCTGTACTATTTAACAGCCTGCTACTTTTAAGCCCAGTGGAATTATTATTAATTAATGAATACTGACATTTGATTTAAATGCAAACTGCCACAAAACATGGTACTTTTTTTCTGAAAAAAAAAAAAAAAACAGAAGGACCTGCCTGAAGATATTAAGTAAGGAAGTGCCCTTTCTTGGCACAAGTGGGTTAATGGTTTCATTGAAAGTAGAGGTACTTGAGGACATGCCTTAGTCAAGCTCCTGAGTGTATTTTTAAATGCTGAACATTCAGCTTTAGGTTAAGTCAGGCACAGGCAATAGCCCAGAGACTTTCTTTATTCAGGTTACCTAGAAAGTTCAAGAATAACTTGGATTTGCTGTTTGTTATCTGAATGTCTCATATATGTTGTCTACTACATTTGCCATGCCTTAACATAGTGCAGTGTAAATGTATTTTCAAAAAGATCAAGCTGAAAATATGACCTAAGTATTAAGAAGGTAACGTTATTGACCTCCAGATATCTCTAATGTTTTATATTATTATCCCACCACATATATATATATTTTTAAAGAAACATTCTTCCAAAAAAAAATCATAATATATTACTGTCTTTTGGCACTTGCATTATTATAGTACATAAAGATTTTTTTACTTAAGGAGAATGGATTTAATTAAAAGTATAAGGTAAAGTAGAAGAGAAAAAAAAAGAAAGTGTAAGCTAATTTGCTCGATTGTTCCAAAGACAACAAGTAAAAATACTAAGTTAATATGACTTGTTTCACTGTAGCATTTTTACCCTATTAACAAAGGACATTAGTATAAAAGCAGATGTACTGTATAACCCTGCTCTTCTATTGCTCTATTAAAAGTGGAGAAAGTGGATAAAATCTGCTAGAAAACCATTCGATGGCTTTAAAAAAAATCAGTAATTTGTTAGTTTCTTGTTAATGCCTAAAATGATGTTGCAGTTTTTGCTTCTGTGCTAGTGTTGCCTTCATGATCTCTTTCCCTTCTAATTTCTGTAGTGCTCCTAGCTCACGTGTGCAGCCACTTCCCTCCCCTCCGGCACCCAAAATAAACTCGGTGGTGGCTCCTTTGTCCTGCCGATTTTAAACCCTTTGTGACCACTTGTGCAGTCGAATTAACGAAGGACCTGGCACGCGCGCCCCCATTGTCGTGCACTTTTGTGCAGTAATTTAGTGGGCATGACAAGGGGAAGCAAAATACCATGAAACTCTGGCCAATGATCTGCACTTCTTTCATATGTAGTCAAGTGCAAGAGGCAAAACAGAGTGAAAGCCAGTCTCTGAAGAGGGCAGTCGGCTTGTGGCGTGACTAGCTTGCTTCCTACAGTACAAGTTGCATTTTTTTTGGTTGTTTTCCTTTGCATTCTAGTTAAAATTAATTAAAATTCTCACTTCAAAGAGCTGTGGAAGAGAGGCACATGCTACCCGTCACACACGATTACCTGAGGATGGCAAACAACCTCAGCCACCATCGCACGTGGCATTATGCAGAATGGGAAAATAGTGTATTTAAGGAGCAACTTGAGTGCAACAAAGCAAAACCAAACGAAAAACAGCTTGCAAAAATCTTTGTGAAAGAGTGTCACAGATTACAGAAAGAAGCAGTGTGCATCGGGAATGTTTCCTGTCTGCGTATCTGACTGCACACTGGTGCCTCATTCCCCTTACTGGTGTAACAGCTTAAGAATGTCATTTTCCAGGTCTGATAATCTGTAGGTCTATGCATTATGTAGCGTCTCAAGCACAGCCATTCCCCAAGTGTTAGCAGAAAATCTGAAATTCTGAAACTTGTTTTTCTTCCTCCAAAGTAGCAGCTTCACAGCCCCAGTTTTAACCCTGAAACAGCAGCCAGTTAACATCAATGGGACATACTTTACACCAACGAATTCCCCAGGATCAGAATAGCCTAAAAGTAAGTCATAGAAATGAAGACAATTATTTAAGTGTGTCAGTTAAATTCTACAGCAACACCCTTCCCTTCGTATTAAATTGCCAGGTAGACATTTGACCTGTGTAGGATTATGATATAACTATCGCACAAGAGAACTTTCTCTGGTGGAGTTAAGGGTCTGGAGTGGATGGCTATTGTGTAAGAATTTAATCCTCTTGATTTGATGGGTTTTGCAACAGTTAAATGAGCTTAAGAAAGCAGTGAAGCTTTAAGGTCACACTCTGAGGATGGAGTATGCCTCAGCGAGGAGGAGAATTCCTGTGTGCCCTTAGGAAAACAAAAGAAGTTTCCCTTTGCTTTCTTGGACTGGAGAACCCTTTACTGCCACATGGTGTACCACTGGCATCCACCACATATGGGACTTTTTACATGAAATTATGCAAAGAAAATCCTGTTATGTACAATATGTTTAAATACTGCCTTTCTAAAACTAACCCTTCCTTGTCCTCATGTGAGTGAAAGAATACATCTTCAAGGTGTTGAATATCTGTGTAAAATCAGCCATTTTACTCTTTGCAAGCAATCAAAAATAGTCATTAGAAGCAAGATATTATCTTCAGTCATATGGAAATATTTCTATATGTCATTTTTTATCCTGAGGGATGAGATTATATTGAAAATGTGCTGGCTAAACAAGAACAAATACATTAATTTCAGGGATACCAAAAGAAGCAGGCATTGATACCAAGTCTTGCAAAACAGAAGAGCATACAATTAGTTCAGGAAAGGAATATGATTCAATTTTTGTTATGTAAAAGATTAAAAACATTTAGTTGAGGAAGAAATAATAAATACAAGAATATAAGCTGTTGAAGAACAAGGCCATTTGCAGAAATCAACAGTGGGATTATGACTGTATCTTCTGCACCCTTCAGCCCCAGAAGCTCTAACTTTGACATTGGTGCTTTGCCCCTGACACATCATTGGGTCCATCCATAAGAGTATCTGTCACCCAAGACTGGTAGAGGAGAGTGGATTCTAATATTGCCAGAGGACCAACTCAGAAAGAAATAAAGGCACGGAGACAACGTTCATGCTTTTTTATCTGGCCGATAGACACATTTTTACTTATTTTAAATCAAGAAATTAAATCCATGGAGATCAGTGTAGAGAGCAATTTTATAACTCCAGCTTTTGAAAAAATAAGAAATTGCAGTTTGGTACTGCCTCCCTAATGCCATCTCCTTGATCTCTTCTTGCAAGCACACGTGCACATGCGCACACTGCTTATGTCATACAAAGTGATACAGGTTTCCATTTAAAGCAACCAAAAATGGCAAGTGAATAAATGTTGTTAGACCAGCTGGGACTACGTTTCCCTCAATCTGCCTCCTTTTAATTTGTTCCTTTATGTTCCAGTAAGGTCCCCTTTCTCCCTCTAAGAAAAATGAGTGAAGAAAATCAGGAGGTAAAATGTTCATTATTTAGCATTTTTATTCTCTTTCATGTTGGGTACTTCTCCCATGTCCAAGGTTGCACCTTACACTACAGGGCAGCCTGTAATAAACGAACTGAACAAGTAGCCCTCATGCCTGAATATGAACCTGTCGACTTAAATCTGTTTTGTGGGAGGGATGCTTACTGGTCTCTGTTCAGGTTTTCTTTTCCACCACATACTGTGTTCTAAAAATATATTATCCATATTTATATTAATAAATAGGATTTCTTTCCCATGATTGAAATAAACATTGGTTTCTATGCCAAAGGGCTCTCCAAGAGCTAATTCCAATCTTACTCCACTTTGTATTATTTTAATTATAGAGCAGGTTTCAAAGACATTAAATGATTGATTTATCCAGTTAGAATATGTCCGCAGTCCCTATACTTGTATGTTTTTATCTAAGTGCTCGTTCTGACCCTGCACAATTCTCCCATGTTTATGCATCTTCGTCACACAAGAAGGAAGGGGACCACATCACTAACCTGAGGTTTTGCTTAACTGAAAGTTTTTGAGGCTTGAAAACTGCAGTGACCCAGGCCATGTGTTGTGCCACAAACCTGAAGAGAAACAAGCCTTTCCAGGCAGTTTTCTCCCCAAACACCTAAAAGACAACAGGGCAAGACATTGGAGCAGAAAGGCTCGTGAAATGTTGTAACCATGGCAAAACGTTCAGGTAGGCTGACACACTGTGGAAAACATAACAAAAATAAACAAAAATGAACAAAACCCAACAGATCCTGAGGATAAGCGTGCTGGGGAGAACCTGCAAGAGTGGTGGAGGTGCTGGCACCACGCTCATCCTCATGACATTCAGGGCACCGCGCAGCACTGCTCTCCATGGCCAACTGCACACAGGGGTGTGATTCCACACAGATTCATTTATAATAGGTAAAGTGCTCAGGAATTTGATCTCCTGGGGCTAATAAACCATTAATAAACCATGGTTTGTCTGCATAGGTTTCTTGTCTTTCTAGTGACATTTATTGTCACTAATGACCTCTTCTCTACCTGTGGCCCTCTTGGCCATAAACCCCGTATCTTCTCATTTTCACTCAGACTGATGCAATAGTTGCTTTCAGGAAAAATGGTCTTTAATTAATCAGTGTATTCGCAGATGTTCTCTGCAGGCTCTAATTTTTAGTCTAAGACTGTGTTCCATTTTCCGTAGGGGAGAATTTAAGCCTGGTGAAAAATCAAGCTGTAAGAACTGGATTCCCTTCCTTCCTGTATTCCAAACTTCACCTCGCTGCTCCAGCAGAGTGTTTTGATGCTGGAAAAGATGAACCATTGAGCAGGCAGACCTTGTGGTCTCTGCTGCGGGTGCCAATTAGCGCACCTTCTGATTACTGTGAGGCTCATTTACAGACAAAAGAAATTAGGATCACCAACGCACTCCCACAGTGACTACCAAGTGGCCAGATAACAGTAATAGTTCTTCCTCATCCCTTGCCCTAAGGAAAACTGGGGCAGGGAAAAAATGTGGCAAAACTTGCCCCATATTAAATCTCTCCTCTGAATCATTCATTCTCCTCTGCAGATCGTAATTTCACAGCTGTCTACATATAAAAGTGAAACACGCTGTAGTTAGCTGTCAATCAACATTAAGGTCAGAGGCTGTGGCTGCCCAAGAAGGAGAAGAAATATTGTCCAGAAGTTGTGCAGATTTACTTCTGAAGCTATTAAACAGTGCTGCTTACTGCAGATTTATATAGCTACTAAAATCAGCGCCTGATCTCTCTTGCCAAAATTAATGAATGAATCAAGCTTATCTACATATCTATCGGTCTTCTTGTGTAGTAATTTGATCCAGCATCTTTGTGCTGTGTAAAGTAACAGTAAATGAATCAGGAAACATAAGGAACACTTTTTCCTTTCCATTTCCCCTGTCATCTTGCCACTTCTGCGCTTTAATCAGGCTCACTAATGTGTCCAAAATGCCAGATAGAGAGAAAACGAGTCAGCAGCAAACCCCTATCCTGATGCCGAGGGTCAGCTGAGCTTTTACTCAGCTGACCCTGCGCATCAGCAGGAAGAAATCACAGCCTGAGCTGGGAAATTGTGCTGGGATGTCTGCTAATACCAATGAATTTAGGTTCCCTTCGTAGCACAGCGCAGATCCTTGTCTTGCAGATTTCAGCATTAGTCATTACAATCCTCCTCAGTACAAAACATGGGTAATTAATTGGCTGTGGTCACCTCCTGTCATCCTGACCCCTACTGAAGTTTGTAATGAGGGCATTTCTGTCTGGAGTCCATACATTTTAAGGACCTATCTCCAAGGCAGTAAACTATAATCCTGTAGTTAGGACAGGGGGCAACTTCGTACCTATTAGATACTAGTCAGGAAGGTAAATACAAAAATATCATCATTACTGTGATGTTACTGAAAGTCTAGTGTCACCCAAAGCTGTCATGAAAGGCAGGGATACGTTCCGCTAAATAATGGACAGGAACAGGAAAAACGATTCTGCACTGAATGATTTGCAGTCTCTTCGTAACAGCGTGAAATGTAATGCATCATTTAGGAGAGATGTATAATAGCAGCACTCTTGAAGAAAATGTCAGACGTGCTCGTTTTTGTAGCGTAACACGGTTATCAACACATGCAACTGGATCTGTTAACTTGCGTGCATACTACAGACTTTGGTGCGCATGGACATCCTCGAAGCCAGAGCCCTGAGCTCTGGGTCAGAGCAAAATCAACAAAATGACCTTGCCTTTTTAAATTCTTCTTTATTTTTTTTTAATGAATTACACTTCATGGATGAGAAAGCAATGAAAAAGAGCTGCAAATACACTCAGAAATGCTTGCGTCTTTAAAATTATTCTTCAGGTAGTGCTTATACCAGGCGGAATAGTTGCAATAATGCATTTTAAACGTCTGTTATGTTTTATGTTAGGATCCTGACGGATTTCAAAGACCATTTCCCGATGGACTAGTTCAGTACCGGCATTGTCTTATGAATATGCGAGCTATAATGCATCGCATTATATTTAACACAAAGATCCCATTGAGACTGAATTCCGCCTTTTCCTCCCAGCCCTCCAGAGCAGAGGCTGAACCAGGGAGGGTCCTGGCCCAGATCCATCCCGTGTTTGGGATACGTGCACGCTGTGTGCTCCCAAAGGGCCTCATGTTCTTGCTCATTCCCGGCTTCCCTCTGCCTTATCCCTGCCGGCTGGGGACAGCTGTGTTTCCTTGATGGATGAAGTAATCCCTTCCTGATACTCCGTGGGAGCCCGGATTTACTGGATCATATCCTCGGCTGGTGTAAATCACCTTGAGCCCATTAAAATTAACAGAATGGCACAGATTTACTCCCAGGTAGCTACTGCAGAATGTGTCTCAACAGGTCATTAATGAGCCGTCATATTTTTGCACCACCACACACCTCACAAAAACCAAGTTTGAAGAGTTCACAGCCATTTAGATGCCCTATTAAGAAAAGGGGTATGAAATGTGCCATAATTCCTATACCAACCACTCATTTCTGGAACTGTTCACTGAAACTGGAATGCTGCAAGTGAAGAAAGTCTGTTTGTTTTTTCACATTCCACCAGCTTTCAAGGGAACTAAAAAAAATGCACACGCATTCAAGGACTTTGCACTACACCATTCACAGCCTACAGATTTCCGTCTCAGAAAACAAGATATCTGAGACAGAGATTTCTGCTGATGTCCTAAAACTGATGCATTGGCATCTGCCGGATTCCTCACTCTCTCCCATCAATTTATTATTCATCTTTCACCATTTATCCAGGGATTGCTCAATACGGGGTACAAAGCTTCTTACAGTTATCTTGTGCTGTATGTTCCCTATTAGTATTCACCCTCCAGACTCTGTATTGTCATTGAGTAATTTCACATTTTGGCCAAATCAGCTATGAGTTACAATTGGGAAATGTTTTATCCTGGGAATTACCGCACTTGCAGTTCTGTGCCAAGCAGATAATTGCGGCAGGATATTGTGAGGTGACTGCAAGAGTAAGTAAGTGCTCTGTTGTTCTCCCCTCTGCATCCTGCATGAATGCAAACCAAAATCAGATGCACTTTCTCAGGCACAATTTCAGTCCTTGAGCAGATTGATATTCTCAGAAGCCAAATCAAACACAATAAATCCAAAGCACTCCTGACTCCCTCTTACCCCGAGGCATACAAATGACAAGTCTGCACCTGCAAAAGGAAGCACCTATAACTGATCACCATGCTCTTCACAGTTCTACATTTCAAATGATCCTGTGCCTATGCTCCGATATCTCACCAAGTCAATACTTGGAGCTGCTTTTGCTCCTTAAGCCAAATGTGAATAGAGTTGGGTGGATAAGGATGACTTCAGGGCAGGAGTTTAACTCACAGAATCTTTATTGCTAGTGATAAGATAAAAGGCAGAAGGGAAAAAGAGCTTCTGCCATTTCCTGGGATAAATTCATAATGCTAGTTACTTAAAATTGAATCTTTTCCCTATTTTATTAGTGCTTTCCAATCACTTTAGTCTGGAAATCTCTAAGATATAGCAAAATCTTGTATTGCCAATTTCTGCATTAAAAAAAGAAAAAAGCCATGATGTTGTTTGAATGGATCCCGAGTTGTAGGTGCATAATCAGCAAATCCCTTGATTTTAAAAACCCAGTATGCACATATCATAAATATTCTCATTTTTTTCTGGTCTTGTTATTAGATACTTTCTTTCTTCACCTTAATCTATTCATAAATTAAAACTACGAGGGCTATCTTCCTCTTTTCTTTACAGGTGATATGAAGCAAGAGCTAGTGTAAGAGCCATAAGCTTGTTAAAAAAATCATCTAAGCCCTATTTACAGTGAGATTTTTAATAATTGATAGGCCATGCTGATAAACTGGCTCTTTTTCCTGGAGAATGGGCTCTGTCATTTTTCAAGTACAGAATCATGAATATATAGCCTCTTGTGAATTACTTTTACTTTATACCATGATGCTTGCTGGAATAAAATATTTTATTATTGGTGGTGGTTTTTGCTTTTTGGATTTCATTTGTTTGTTTTCTACCTGAAATTCAGAGGGGAGGA
Source organism: Crypturellus undulatus (assembly GCA_013389825.1). Lineage (NCBI taxonomy): Eukaryota > Metazoa > Chordata > Aves > Tinamiformes > Tinamidae > Crypturellus > Crypturellus undulatus. The sequence goes on along the minus strand of VWPW01084856.1, from coordinate 28,046 downwards.
TTTTGCCCCCAGACTGCCTTTTGTTTCCCCAGCCATTCATTCCATTGTGTCTCGCTGGTACCGGGTTCTCAGCGTGATGATGAGTTGCTACGTATTTAGGTTACGTGCCATCTGCGGTCTCATGATAGCCAGCTCCTTGGAGGGTGTTTCATGCTGGCTGTTGAGCCTGCACTGTGTGTCACAGCTGACAACACGGCCTCTTGGATATTGCAAGATATTGTGATCCGTTTTTCTGGACTGCTGCATGGCTTAGGTTTTACATACCCGAAGATGCTTTATGTGATTATGTAAGGGCAACCACTTGGGAGAACTCTCTGTTCCTGGCACAGCATTGAAAATGCCATTGCCAAGAGAAGTTGTGTCCTCACAGACCTCACTCCACGTGTGCTCCGGGGACATCCCCTCTGGACCCGGGACCCATCCTCAGGTGTAATCCAGCCTTACTGGGAAAATCACCTCTCTGCTTTGCAATCAGGAGCAGCTGAGGATCATTCTTTGCTCTCTGTTTAAACCAACTTTTTGCAGCCTTTGAAGTGACTCTATTGTGAAGCAGGGGATTGCAGGATGCCGGTCAAGGCTGCCAAGTTGTAGGATGCCAAGTTATTAAGAAAGAAATGTATCTGGCAACCCAAAGTCATTACCAAGTACAGCAGAGCATGTGCACTGCAATATTTACTTATTTCTTTTGGCACAGTTGTTGAGTAGGATGCTGCAGAGCATCATAACTAGGACCTCAGTGTTTGCCCAGATCATCTTTTGCTTGATGTTTTATGAATATGGGACAGCACAACTGTCTCTGCCATCACAACTGGAGAACCTCTCCAGTTTCCTTTGTCATCCACAATGTCGGAGAAGTCTGTGAGCATCCCATGATTCCTGTATCTGCATGGCCTCAAGTCTGTCCTCCTCCCCTGGGCAAGAAGCAGCTGCCCATCCATCCATCCCTCCAGAACAAGAAACTCTTGTTCCTTCATGCACACCACAGAGCTCACGTGGTAGCACCTCAGCTGCTTAGCTTCAGGCTCAGACACCCTGGGGAACAGGAGGATGATTCGTTTCACATCTGCAGCAGCACCCCAGCTCCATTCCCTGGAGGGGATGAGAGTAATATGAGCATGCGGGGCAGCATCCGATCAGGCTGAGTCGTGTTAACATCCAGCAAAACCCATCACAGAGAACTCAGAGGAGGACTGGGCTTCAGGAGGAGCAGGAGCAGTGCTGATCACCAGCACCAAAGGGGATGTCCCCTACAGAAACTGAAAGGATTAGTCACAGGCATATCTGAATTCCTTATCTCTTGCCCTGCAATCTAGCTTAACCTTTCTTCAACCAGGCTTGCAAGGTGCAGACCTGGACCACAACTCAACTCTGCCAAGTCATGTCCAGACCTGGACATTCCTACCAGGTACATCTTCATTCATATATTCACACACACGTGTTCCTGGGAGAACCACAAACTCTTTCTTGAAACCTTCTCCCTGAATTCAGTGAGCCAGGGAGTGAGAATTTGTCTGATCTCATATGCTTATCACACAGGTAGCAGCAGTAACTCTAGGATAATTAATTACCTCAGGTATCTGAGCTCTCATAAACACTGCAAACCATTAATATAATTTAACTGTACAGCAAACACAACAAATTAAAATACAGAAACAAATCAATCCTTTTATATTTAGTTCATTAGACTCTTGCTTGTCAATCAGCAGCAGCAGCAGGTATGAGTCATCAGAATCTGTTTATAGTGCTCATGCAAGTAGTTGCCATAGCTCTTGGGTTGCTGCATCTGCAGCCTAAATGTGTAGTATTTGCTTCACTACAGACAGCTTGCAATGCTGATCCTAAAATACTTTCACCATTGCATTTTTGTTGTTTTTCCCACTGTTTTTATAAGACAGAACTCCCTTGGGAATACTCACAGACAAAATCTTGTTAAAAGACAAGAGTATATTAGTATCTATTAGCATGCCATCATGATATATTAGTATCTATTAATATCTTTTAATATCTTTAACTCTCTGAGCATCAAGGCATCAATTAAGCTTAAATAAATTAAAAATATCAATCCAGTTAGTTACTCCATCAGTATGACCTGTTAGCTACAAAAAAGGCTGAATTTCCTTCTAGTAAGCACAATGTCACACTGATTTACACTGTTTTATTTGGCCAGAGTATCAAGACTGCAGAAGATTTGTATTGCTATCAGAAGTGAGTCAGGGTAGACTTCAGTTTGACTAAATCCAATCCAAGCAAGGCTCTGCCCACATAAAATTCACCTAAGTATCAAAGAACAGTCGAACTCACTGGCTTTCCACTACCACCTAATAGAGCACCTAAATCATAGAATCATTATGGTTGGAAAAAACCTTCAAGATCATCGAGTCCAGCTGTAAGTGAGTCCCCCAACACAAAGTGCCTCATCTAGACCTTTCTTTAACACTGCCAAGGACAGTGACTTCAGCATCATCCTGGACAGCCTGTTCCAATGCTTCACCACTCTTTCCATGTAGAAAAGTTTCCTGATATCCACCCTAGACCTCCCCTTGTGCAACTTGAGACCATTTCCTCTTGTCCTGGGCACAAGGCACAAATCCACTGGGGTGCTCTTCAAGCATTTAATTGGCAAGTGTAGCACATCCTCCCCTTGTGCCCCAAAGGTGTGGGACAGATTGACACATCTTGGAATTAAATAGGCAGCTGCGCAAACTGCCTTGGTCTCCCAGAGACATATGAGGGCCTGAGCACAACTGGTCTTGGCCTTGGCATTGGTGTTGGCAGTGGTATTGATGTTGGCCATGACATTGGTGCTGGCCTACACATTGGTGTTGGCAATGGCTTTGGTGTTGGCATTGACGTTGGCCTGGACATTGGCGCTGGCTTTGACTTTGCTGTTGGCAGTGGCTTTGGCATTGTCCTTGGTGTTGACACTGATGCCACAACAGCTCTGCCTTTCCCTCCATCTCCTGTGATGGAAGCCAGACTGTCAGGCCCTCAGGAGACAATACTGTGGGCAACCTTCCCTGGGACACGAAGCAGGGCAGGGGCCTCCCTAACCCTGAGACAGCTCTACTGCAAGGGCACAGTGAAGGCTGAAGGCTCCCGCATGCACAGAAGGACCTAAAACCAACAGCTCCTCTCCTGGTTCTTGAAGGAGGAGGCAGGGCTGCTGCAGGATTGGCAAAACCCCTTGCATAGCCGAAAAGGGGAAGGGGGCTGATCAAGGGAGAGTTTTCACTTCAAACTCCTTCCCCAAGAAGCAGAAGCATTAAGGTGAAATTCTAAATTATGATTTACCATCTGTGGTTAAATACACTCTGCATGTTCATGCGGACCCGTGTGTGTGTGTTTTGCTTTCCTTTCCTTTAAAAATTAGATTTAAGACAAATGGTCTTCATTGTACACTGCTTCAGTTGCCCAATTAGCTATAATTTCTCTTTAACAATCATTACAGTTCAGTCCCTCTGGATTTATGCTAGCCTAGTATTCATTAGCATATTTGCTCACATTTGAGGAGAAAAAGACGGAGAAAAGGATAAAAAAAAGAAAGTGAAAGAAAACCCTAAGATAAGTGGGTATAACAGGGTTTGTTTAAGATCGAGATTCAGCTTCAGGCAGAGCTCATAACAAAACAGTTCCTAATTCTGTGTGTACAAGGCAGATGGTAACCCAGGGATTTCTTCCATTCTCTCGCAAAACACAGGGGATCTGTGGGGCCAAAGCAATGGGATCTGTGTGGGTAACAGTGTCACAGGCTTTGGGGAAGGACATGACTGCAGCAACAGGGCAGAGCACAAAGGCCAGTCTGGCACACAGCAAGCCTTTGGGAGCATCTGAGCTGCAGACCCCTGAGACACAAGGCCAGGCAGTGACAGAATTGTGACAAAAATGCTTTATTTAAGACGCGCATGCACGGCAAGTTGAGGGCCTTGAGTAGTTTCACATTCACATTCACATTGCTGTGTGTGCTCTGTAGGAGCATGTTGATTGTATGGAGAATGTGCCAGGACAGAGAAAAATAGTTCTGGAAACCACTTCTGAGGAGCCATTCAGGAACTTTTAGAAGAAAATACCAGAAATGCCAGCTTTGACAAGACTGCCTGCAGCCCAGGAATGAAATTAAGAAGACTAGGAAGAAAGCAGAGCATTCAGAGAGCAACCCTCTCCTCAGACATTTCCTTTTCTCCTCAGAGTGAATTCTCTTCTTGAGGCCCATAAACCTATTATTTGTGCCCTGTAATCTGCCTTACATAATTGCAACACAGGTTACACAGAGCTTGGGTTTCTAGTCTAGGCTTTCTTACTGCTTCCAAACAGAAATGAGAGCAGGGGAAAAAAGATTTCTTCACTTTTTTTTTTTTTTTTTTTTTTTTTCTAATTCAAAAATAAAGAAGTTGCTGCTTCTGGTGATGTGTTTGCATTGGTGGGGTTATGTTTGCTCAAACATAACCTATATATATATAACATCCTAGCAGGCACAAAGATCCTGTGTGCAATACATTACCTCTATACTAAAGAGTGGTGAAGAATCAGAAAATACGAAGAATCAGACATTTACTTAGAATAAGGGAAAGAGTGTTGTGCTTAAACACTCCTATTGCTCTCCTGAATCTTCGACCAATTAAGCAAAATCCATCCCTGCTCCCTGGACTGCTTTGCTCCCTTCTGGAGAATTAAAGGTATATTAATTCTGGAGAATTAAATGACACAATATGGGTAGAGAAGATAAATGGTCACAGAGAACTGTTTTTCAGGACCCCCTGCTCTTAGCAGGAGATTTTAGCAAGCTGCCGAGAAAGCTGCTTTGCACATGTTATGGAAATTAGAGAGAAATTAGACATACAAATGTACATATTTGGCTTTCAGTCCTTGAGGCCATTTTGAAAATTACAACATGCAGCATAAGGGTCCTTTTTCTTTACAGCTCTTAAAGCAGTTTTCAAGCATGGGTGCTGACAACTTAGGCAATTCACTCTGCTGTTCTATCAAGACCCTGGCATAGCTATTATCAGTTAGTTACATTTGATTTGTTTCTCCCCAGCCTCTCTCATTTTCCTGAATAGGCCATACCGATCATACAGGTTTTGTATGGTATTTCTTTTTGCTATCTCTTGCTTTTCTAGATCTACCTACAGAGGCAAAATGTAGGTCTGCTGACAGACCCCTCCAAGCTCTCTAGGTCCCTTCCCTACTTCTGCAGTCCCACACCACTGTGCAGGTGAAGGTGAAGCTGGGCCCTCCCTTTTGGTTCAACCCATGAGGTTGTTGGAGGAGCCTCCAACCTCCAAAAGGAGAGTAAAGAACCAAGAAGGGTTAAAAAGACTATCAGTGTTTTGGTGAAAAAGGCCCAGAGAACTGCCACAATTTTTCTTTTCTGTCAAACCTGTGAAATTGCTGCTGTAGCCCACAATTACCCGTGGCAGCAGCAGCAGCCTGTTCCTACGGAGGTGCTAAACGGTGTCTTCCAGGCGAATCCGACAAAGGTTGCCGCGCAGAGGCCGCTCTTACATCACGTGGCCCCTCCAGGTTGACATCAAGCATCATGCAATTAACCTGTCATTATGTCTCCATCCAAAATTAGCATCCATAGCCACTAATAGGGATTCGTGACCTGTTTTTCAAAACAGAAGAGCAGAGTGTACTTTCTAAAAGAACACACTTGCAGTATGATTGTATAAACAGTGCTTGAAAAATGCTGTAATTGGTTTAAAAAAGCATTTGATAGTCTGACCCTTTCAGAAACCTTCTGCATCGTGCAGCCTCTACCTGTTTTTCTTTTTATTCTTGTTAATCTTTGAGAGAAGAGACGCAGAATGGATGTACTTTTTTTTACTTCTTTTTTTTTTCCAGACAAAGATTTTCAAAGGTATATTCATCATTTATTCAGAGATAATATCAGCAAAAGATCATTTTCCTGCCCCTTTAACCCTACGAATGATGGAGGGAATGACGATTTTTGAAAAAAAAACGGGGGGGGGGG
>VWPW01084856.1:0-22050 GCA_013389825.1 Crypturellus undulatus | reverse complement strand
AAGGCTAAGGGTGTGTGAAGGGGAGGGAGATTATAGAAAAAGAGGGGGGGGGGGGGGGGGGGGAGTTAGGGGCGATTGCCCTGCACAGAGAATTCAGAGAAGCAGAGATGTACAGACTTATTTTCCTATCGAAAAAGTTTAGCCTGTAAATCAAATCAACTATGTGCAGTGTATGGGGAAAGTGGGAGAACAAAAGATAATGCAGATGGCCTGTTAAAACCAGTCATCTCTAACTTCATGAAATGCCTGACGAGCTCACCCTATTCAAGTGATTTATAAATGACACATGGTTATGATAAGGACAGCAGTTCTGTAGAGATATTTTTGCACATATACATACACGTGTGTGTGTGTCTGTGTGAACACAGGAAAATCTGGTAGAGTCCAGTCTGAAAAAGTGTCCTCTGTCCTTGCACTGACCAGTGTTTTAGTAGGCAATAAGGTAGGTTGAGTAATTTATTACAAAGTTCTGTTTGTATTAGAAAATCACTTCTGGAGCTTAAAATCACAGGTTAGTACAGGCTGAACCATCTCTGTACGGAGCAAAATCTTTTCTTCCACTGCACAAAGTATGTAATTGCTTCTGAAAAGCACCAAGAGGAGCTTGTTTGTTTTTTACAAGCCATTCTCATGTGCAAGGAAATACTAATAATTTTCCTCTGGCAGAGCAGGGGACAACCCAGCCATGGGATCACAGTTCCAGAATGGAGCATGACGAGGAGCTGGAGCTGCTCTGGGTGCAGATGTCAGAGGGAAGATCCAAGAATGAGCAGCTGTGCTCCCAAGGTGTCTGGGAGGGCCAGGATGTGCAAAGACATGGAGCAAACAAAACTCCAAAGCACTGCAGCCTTGGAAAATCCACTGTGGATTGGAAAACTGATTATTTTGGGAAACTGGAAAATAGATCGGAAAATCCACTGTTGTCTTGAAAATTTGGGCTTAAAAAACTCGTGTTCATGGTGGCACCTCCACACAAACGCAAAGGTCGTGCTCAGGTTGTGACGCAGGGCTGGACATGCTCGTGCATACTCTGAGGAAGAAGAGGAGGAACATCTTCATCTTGCTTGGATCTGGCAGCTTGTGATCTGTTTTTTCAGATTTGGGCTGTAGCACAAAGACCTGCACGCAAGGGCAATTTAGCTGCAAAGCAGCAAGTGAAAGGTTGATAAGGCAGGTGATTCATGGTAATTTACTGCTGCTTGGAGCATCGGGAGAGGAAAAGCTCGGGAGAGTTAGGAAATGAGAGTAGACTGCACGGGGATGATACCAGAATGAACGTGTTTGCCAAAAGAAGGAACTTGGAGAGGTCCGCTAGCGGGCTTGCAAAACGTGCATGGATCCAAGCCTGGCACTGGGCCCTCTCCAAGCCTGCGGGGCCCTCTTGATGTGATGTGCATGAATGAGTTGTCTTTCCTCCTCTTGCCAGCTGATTTATTTCACTGAGTTCTTACCATGCAGCATCAGCAGTTCTCACCGTGCTGCCTGAGGGAACATATAAATCTTGGGGAATGGCTATCTGGGGGCCATGGCATATGTATCTATAAGATCAACCTGTAATTGAGTCCAGCATAACTCACGATTATCCTGTCACAAGGAATTTAAGGTGGGCTGAAACTGTTTACTTTGTCATTATTATTTTTTTTTCAGTATTGTGGTAATACGGATCATCATAAACTGCATCAGGTTTGGATTTATGAACACAGCCTGGGTGCCTGGTTCTTACTAGGGAAGGGGATGCAGCAAGGAAATGCAAGGAAGCAGGAGCGTGTGTTGAAATAAATAGCACCAAGACAATAGAAATTCAGAGCATCGTTTGCGGCTCACAGGATGGGTGGCTCTGCAGTCCAGCTCAGCATCCTGAGGTCCTAAACAGGAACGAGCCTCATGCTGTGGGGCAGGCTGGGAATGGCACTGTCAGCTGACACATTGCTGGTTTTTCATTACAGACTTTTTCCATATATTTCTATTCTGCAGCTCTATCATTGATGATATTTCAGAAGCTTCACTAGCAGTAATATTAATCGTGCAAAATATTTCCATGTTAAAAAAACTAAAGAGCTAAGGGTGCTGATAGTCGGGAGTGCCTTTTTTATGCATCAAGAAAATATGAAAAAAAATAAAATGCAAAAAATGGTTATAAATCTCTGGAGAAAACTAGAGAAAGGAGGAGAGCAGAAACTTTGTATATATATGTCAGCACCTTCTCCTTTGGTGGTCCAAACAAAATTCTCAGTGCAAAACCAGCAACTCAACTCTGTCATCAAGGAAAGAGCTTATTTCTGTAAAAGAGGAATGCTCAGAAATCATAAAACTTGTCACCTGAGAAGGCCACCCCTGCAATACCCATTTAGTGGCCTGTTAGTGATGTGGTTTCATCTCTACTAGCAGTTTGCTTCCATTTTCCCTACCTACCATTGATATTAATTCCCACTCATTAGCTCAGATCTGTTCCTGCTGCTGCTGTTTTGTGCTTTTTGAGGCACATTTGTTTCACCGCAGGGCTGGAACCAGCTGCCTCTGTCTCAAGTGCAGTTCATGTTTATGAATGAGCTGCTGCATGCAATCAGCAAGCATCCGTGGAAAGCAGAGCAATAGGTAACACAGAAGATACTGGTTCATTCCTCCGTGCTGCTCTTTTGCTGCTTAAATAATTTTTCTCTCAGCCTTCCCAGTTGCAAAAATTGGGCATGAACTCCTTCAGCTAGAGAAATGTGGTGGGGTTTTGCTGTTTTTTTTTTTTTTTTTTTATTTGCATATTTTCTGCTGCAGCATGTGGTAGGTGATAGATATTTCCTCCTTGCTCTTCTGCTTGCAAGTCCACGTAGCTATTTCTGGGTACTTGGCCTGCTGCACATCACAGCAATCGCTGATGAACATGTTAGGGCTCATGGGCAGATCCTCGTCCCTTAGAAAGTCACTCCACGTAAGCAGATCCGTGATGTCTATGTCCATGCCCTTAGCCTGCAGCAAATGCCAGGCACCCAATTTGCTTTAGATCACTCAGAAAGGGGGCTAAGTGAAAGTTGAGTTATTTTGCATTTCCCATGGGCTCTGTGCAAGCAGCCTCTGCAGTTCATCTGCTTTGTATTGATCCACTATTGCTCTGCCTTGGTAACCTCCACTGGTGTCCTGAGACCCAAGTGTGTTAAAACCATGACAAACACACCTAAGTTTTTCTTTCTTTCACCCTGAATTATATGTATGCTACCCTGCTTTCTGTAGTAGCTCTGCCCTGCGCACTGTGCAGCTAGCTAACTCTGATTAATAAAGATTCAGAAATATGTGCTATGTAGGGATATGACTTACATTTTATTTTCTTCCTGCTAACAGTGTTTTATGCTGATTTGCCCTGTCCCTGTCAGTCTTCGCTTCGCTGTGATTTGTCTTGCCATCATGTAGGTGTCTCTATGATATGAGATGTCCGTCTGCCTGCTTGGCTACTGCAGCTCCCTTATGGCCATCCACATTCGTGCAAAGACTGGCTTGCATCTTGCTGGGCTGCCAGGAGAATTTCTGTGTGCATGGGCTGATTTCCTTTGAAGAAGACCCATCTTTTTACCTTTTGTGTAGTTGATGATGTGCAGCAGCTCCTTGAAGAAGACCTAAGCTAGCAGCTTCATCTCTTCTTACAGCGTGGCTCCTATAAAGTGGTGAATGAAAACTTGGTGGCCTTCGTCCCCAGAGTTCACTGAGCCAGACTGTACCCCCCAAGCAAGACATGATTTGACTCACAGGTTAGCAGTACAAGCTTCAATCCATTGCAATGCCACCTGGTTCTCCTGCAAAAGCATTTGAGCCCTTCCTACACCCTACTAGTTACAGTCCTCTTGTATTTGCTAAAAGATCTGATTTACTCTGATATTCTTTTTTTTTCTTTTTTGTTTTCCTTTTCCTTTCTTCTTTTTTTGACAATCACTATGATAAATTGCTGCACTGAGAAGTAGAGGAAAAGACCACAAAACTAATTTTCCTCCTCCTCAAGTCACCCCTCATGGTTTTAACTGCCAGCCAGCCTGCCAGCAGCCTTGCTATGCTTTTTGATTAATATTAATTGAATAATATCAATAATAATATTAACAGGACATGAATAATTATTGAGACAACTGAGACATTAAGTCACTGTAAGTAATATTCTCATTATCAACAGAGCTTGAGAAGTTGCTGGACTTTAATGAAAATCCCATATGGGGTCTTCTTTAAAATAAACCCCCAAGTAACTCTCAGCATGTTCTCCAGGAATAGCTTAGCATGTCATTTAAGTTGTCAGACTTTTTTTTGCACTTTTAATGCAAGGACGGAAATACTGAGCGAACTCAAGGGCTCAAGGTGGCCAGAGCAGGTGACCTTAAAGGTTTTTGTTGGCCTTAAGGCATATTAATGTATGAGTAGTTCCTCCAGCAAGTAGGAACTAACCTACCTAGGCCTTACAGAGCCATATGAGCTCTTTAAGATAATTTTAAATAAAAAATTCTCTCTTTCTCTCTTTTTTTTTTTTTAACCCAAAGAAAGCAACCATGTTCAACTCTGACCTGTTTGGCTCAGTGAAAAAGCACCGTAGCTGTTCCCTTCTGCAAAAAGTCAGTATTTCCTAAAAGGAAAACTGAAAAACCTGTCTTCTAGTGACCCTCCTGAATTTCAGCTGAAGTTTTCTTTTGTGAAATTGGTATTCTCAGGAAGACTTTTTAAAGCACACTCTCTGGCTCATTAGACAGCATTTATCTCCTTCAGTGACTGCCTAACCTTCACTTTTTCTCTTCAATCCATAAAGGACTATGCAATTCTTATTATTAACACTTAACTTTTCACTTGATCCATGGATGATATATTGAAAAAGTTTATAATGAAAATAAGCAGCATGTCGAAAAGGTTGCTAAGAAAATGAAAATGAGAAATTCACCCGTCCATTTCATTATTTTACCTGGGCTAAAGGTCCTTAACGCCTGGGAATCAGATGCTGCACTGTGTGAAAAATGATCTTGCAAGCAGTGAGCCACAAGCCTTGCAGGTCCTCCTCGGAAGTGAGGCCAGGGAGCCTGTCAGAAAGCACATGAAATGCCAACATCAAGGCTGGCAGGACCTATATTTAGCTGTACTCTAAATTGGACCGACAATGAGAATCATTCAAGGTTTTTAAAGAGTAAAAGGATGATTTTTCACACTCATTTTATCTGCTGTCTGAGGTAGTTTACTTAAGAAAAAAACAACAGTCTTGAAAATGCACATCAACCTCTATTATTAAAGTTACTAACTTTATATAAATAGAACTAACAGCTAAAGTAGCTGTTAGTTTTTGTTGAACTTCAAAACACAGCCTATTTTAAAGTTCAAAGCAGACTGGTGTCATTTAAAAAAAAAGGCACTGATAATCCCTAATAGAGGCACTGATAATCCTTAATGTAGGTACCTTACCTTTTGCATCAAGAAAGAATGGGGAGTGGGGAAGAATTTTCACAGCAAAACATTTTCAAGCACAGTTGCTAAAAATCCAGGCCTTAAACCGTGTGACAAGAAGAAATTTTATCTGTTCAGTGCGATGCTCCTTTAGGATCTAGACTGACAACAGAGATGCTCTGTAAGGGGCTGCTCCAATACTTAACGTGTTTGGTGCTATATCTCCAACAGAGCCACTGAGGCAATACACAGAATCTAATGGTGAAGGCTATTCTGGGGGAAAGGGAAAGAAGAAAAAAACACTTTAATGGTTACAATACCACTAAAGGATATTAGTAAGGCAAGGTATGAAGGTAGAAGTAATATTTTCTATTAGATCAACTGACAGAAATCACACCCTGAAGAAGCACTTTTTCAACAAAAGCACATCCATCTTCTTCCCTACTTATGTCAGCCAATCTAATAAACTTGCAAGTTTCCTTCTCTTATATATAGCTTGTTTCACAGCATCTTTCAGCATTTCATGCAGGGACCCAAACTTGGGCAGAGCTCAGACGTGTCAATCTAAAACAGCTTTTCAGAGTACCTGCTGCCTAAGGTCTAAGAAGCTTCTGAATCATTGCAGCTGGGCTGTTTCCAGATCAGGGTCAGGGTCTTCTCCCGCAGCTTGAGGACCCATAGCTGCTCAGATTATGTCGTTTTCTTTGGCACATGGGCTTTGAGGTGAGGAAAAAAAGAAAAACCTCCTCAAGGGTGCTCCTCAAGGCCAAGGAGGTCTGTGTCTTAGGGAATGGTGTTGCCTTGAGTTATTTGATAAAAGGCAACCCGTTCAGATTAAGCAGTGTGCTGGAAACCCCTTCACTCGTCTCCTTTTGCCACCACCCAGCAGGTGGGAGGAATCGTATTTGCTCACCTCTGTAAAGTATTTTAAGTCCCACTGTCCTCAGTGAGTAAATCCCCGTTCAATATCTGCATGTGAACTATTCATTATTTTTATTAAGTAAAACTGAAGAAATCGGTATCGTTCTCTCTCTCCCCCACTTTCCACACGCCTTTGCATTTTGAGATTGCCCTAAGCCTGTATACACTCAAATTAGAGAAATGTCCATTTTCTATTAACAATAAAACTTTACATTTTTCCCCCCCTACCGATTATTCATAGATTCATAGATCCATAATCGTTCACGTCACAGACTGCGGGAGATGAGGCTGGGACAGGATAATAGCCTCTAAATCCCCTTCTGTAAGCACTCAGATCTTCCCTGTCAGCAAGATTAAAGCGGTCAACAGCAGTCTTCGCGTGTCTGTATCTCACACTGAGCTTTCACTGCTGGACTGGTGGCTGGCAGGGAGAGAAGCGCAGAGCGGCTGCTGTGCCCGATGCTACGGAGATAGAGAAGAGCAAAACCCCTTGGGATTTTGCCAAGGACTGGTGCTAGTTTCCCGGTCAGGTGAATGCAAAGAAAAGGGAAGAGTAAGGAAAAATATTATGCTGCAGTTTAACCAGAGGGGACAGTTTCTGTTACCAAGACACAAAGTAAGAGAGAGGGAAGCATCAAATGCTCTCCCGGCGTTTGAGGCAGGGAAGGAAAATGAGAGCGCGCACTTGGACAAGCGGAGCAGCTTTCCCGACGTCGCCCCGCTGAGTTCCCAGCCCCTGCTGCTCCTGGGACCCGAGGGCAACTACAACTACTACGTGGACGATGAAGATGAGGAAGAGGAAGAACAAGGGAAGTGGCCAAGCGGGGACTCCTTTGAGGGGGAAAACAAGCCCTCCTCGCCTGCTCCTTGCTCCCCGTCACTGCCCGCGGGAGCCCCGGCTCCCTCCTCATCAGTGCTGAACATCAACGTGGGGGGCCAGAGCTACCGCCTCACCTACCAGGCTGTTGCCATCTACCCCAAGACCCGCCTGGGCCGCCTGGCCACCTCCACCGATCGCCGCTGCCAGTTGGGCCTGTGCGATGACTACGCCGCCCAGGTGGATGAGTACTTCTTTGACCGCGACCCAGCTGTCTTCCAGCTCGTCTACAACTTCTACGCGTCCGGGGTGCTGCGTGTGCGGGACGAGCTCTGCCCGCGCAGCTTCCTGGAGGAGCTGAGCTACTGGGGCGTGCGGCTCAAATACACGCCGCGCTGCTGCCGCATCTGCTTCGAGGAGCGCCGCGACGAGCTCACTGAGCAGCTCAAGGTGCAACGCGAGCTGCGCTCCCAGGCCGAGGCACAGGAGAACGAGCAGCTCTTCCACCACATGCGCTACTACGGCCCCCAGCGCTGGCACCTCTGGAATCTCATGGAGAAGCCCTTCTCCTCAGTCACCGCCAAGGTGATGGCCGTGGCCTCCAGCTTCTTCGTGCTCATCTCTGTGGTGGCCCTGGCGCTCAACACCGTGGAGGAGATGCAGCAGGTAGACCGCAAGAGCGGGGAGAGCCGGCCCGTCCTGGAGCACATCGAGACGCTGTGCATCGCCTTCTTCACACTGGAGTACCTGCTGCGCCTCGTCTCCACGCCGGACCTGCGCCGCTTCGCCAGCAGCGCGCTCAACGCCGTAGACCTCATCGCCATCCTGCCCCTCTACCTCCAGCTGCTGCTGGAGTGCTTCGCGGACGACGACCAGCCGCGGGGACGGGGCTCGCAGCACGAGCACGACATCGAGAAGGTGGGACGGGTGGGAAAGGTGGGGCAGGTGCTTCGCATCATGCGGCTCATGCGCATCTTCCGCATCCTCAAGCTGGCCCGGCACTCCACGGGGCTCCGTGCCTTTGGCTTTACCTTGCGCCAGTGCTACCAGCAGGTGGGCTGCCTCCTGCTCTTCATTGCCATGGGCATCTTCGCCTTCTCTGCCATGGTCTACACAGTGGAGCACGACGTCTCCAGCACCAACTTCACCAGCATCCCGCATGCGTGGTGGTGGGCCGCCGTAAGTAAAGATATCCTTCACCCTGCTGGGTAGCCCGGGGGACCTCCCTCCCCTCCCCTTCATGGCTAGAGTTGCTGTTGGTCTCGGAAACAGCAGGCTGAGATCAGCGAACATCTGTTCTGAATTCTGGGCTTACGGGACATATGCACTTACTCATGCACTCACGCACCTCTTCTGCAAGCTTAAATCAGGGCTTAATCAGGCACATAGATAGTGTCGAAATTCCCCTCCCTCCACATGCAGATGGGGCTTGTCCTTTAAAGAAGAAGCGGGCAAACAGACAGGAATATCTGGTTGCAAAACGCGTCAGAAGGACGAGGTTTTTTTTTTCATTTTCATTTCTGCACCCTAACCCTAACCCTAAATGGCCCTACGTTGACCCAACAAATGGCTACAAGAAGCTAACACATAGTTTAGGTGCTATTCAGTAGGCTCTGGACAGGCAAAATTGCAAATTTGAGTCTTTCTCAGAGCTCTGGCTATGAAAAATGCACATAGGGCCAACAATTGTTCTCCACAAGGAACTATATCCTGTTCTTTAGCTGGCACCCCTAAGATATAGGCACATAAAGGAAACCTGTGTGGCATTTGTACTGTGCCGAGACTTGCACAAAAGTAAACTGAAAAGGCACAGAATGGCTCAAGGGGTGGAAAAGGATTAATTGCCTGACCTAAAATTCACATCGGTCAATAGTGACAGCAGGTTAATGTCACCTTGCATCTTCTTTTTTTGCAGCTGCTGCATGGAGTAGCACAATTTTATCCCTGTTGCAGACAGGGAGATTATCACATTGCAAAAGTGTAAAAACAGTGATTGGAGGGAGGGCGACTGTCTGAATGTCAGCTGACGAACCTTGGAAATGGGGACTGGATGATACCATTTCCAGATGCTGCTGCAGAGGGCAGTGCTCCAGGGCACCTGGTCCCATGTCCCTGTAAGGTCTGACCTGTCACTGATCCATGCTGGAGGCTGCAATTTCAAAGCTGGTGGTTTCGTGTCTTTCTGGGACATGAAGGGGACCAGGACATTGAGCTATAGTCATTCTGGTTCCCCACCTGCTCTCACAAAACAAAAGTCAAGATTTTTGTAGCATTTGGGACCCATTTCCATCGCAGATGCATAGGCAACTAGGGACTGCCATGCACTCCCTTCCAAATGGTCATTTTTTCCCTCAAACCACCGCAGTACCGCTGAGGTGGTGATGCTTTCCAAGGTGAGCCGTGGGGACAACAGTAACGCAGGTCATGGTTCCCGTGCCCACGCTCTGGCAGGCTGTGTGGCTCACACTGCTCTGCAGACATACTGTACATACATACATGCTGTACATGCACTTGCATAAAGGTGCCATGTCCCCCAAGCTGGGTAGGCATGTGGGAAATCCTCAAGTCACCCACAAGTGACATGCGGAGCGTATGGAAATAAAAAATCCTACCTTGCACGTAATTGGAATAAGGTGGTTGCTTGTGTTTTGCTTTCTGGACATGCAGGATATGTGCAAAATCTCTAGGACTCACTCATGCAAGCTGCTGGACTGTTATGCTGAAACTCCTATAAAACCCGTACAATTACATATGTGACAAAAGCCTGTTTGCTTCAGCTAGGGTCTCCCAAAGAGAAGCACATTTCAATTCTATGGCATAAGTCTCTTTCCAGCCTATTTATTCTTTAAGAATAAAAATAATGTATTCAGATCATTCAAAATTCGATAAAATCCACCACTGCCCTCAGGCTCACGCACCCTAGACTGCAGTTTTCCCTTCCGCACTGTTCTAGGTGATATAGAAGAGGATGCCAGTGGAAAAGGACTTTATCACAGGATAATGACACTGTCCTGGCTGGTAGAGATAAACATCTTGCCTCCATCTCAGTATTTATTTTTGTAGATATTTATCCTGTATTATCATTCAAATCCAGTGACTTAATTTCCATTAAACCAAATGACTAATCCCTTTTATTCCGCAGGAAGCACCAGGTGCATCCTACAAATATGCTTATCCAGTGTTGTCTCATGCACCCTAATGCTTTCTTCATTTGAAATAACATTTTGTTTAGCATGTTAGAGGATGGCAGACGGCACACTGTGACCTTCCAGAGACTTATTTCAGTGCTAAAGCCACAAGGGCATTGCAATGAAACCCCTACTTCTTCCACTTTAGCCATTTCTAATAGAATTTCACATTACCTTTTCACAGCTGTGCACAGCGTCTTCGGCCACTGTGAAAAATATTAAATAAGATTGTTCGGCTGAAAAATATCTCTTGCTTAGGAGTCAGATTAGGAAGCGACAGATTGCAGAGGCCTTAAAGTCATGCCTTACAGTGGCGGGGGTGGGGGAAGAAAAGAGCTGTATTTACTAAACGTAGCGATTATAAGCAAACAAGATCTGTGCTTTGGAGGAATGTAACTTAGGAGTTATTTATGCCAGTAGTTTGGGAGTTCATCATTCAAAAGCAATGTCCCCATAAGCACATATGTGGTAGCCTAAACCAAATTATACTAAGACAGGGCTGCAGGACTTAGTGCAGTACCCAGCACATATAAAACACAGCTCCTTCACATGTAGCTAAGAAGAAGAGTCTATGAAGTTGCACAGCTAAGGTGACAGCAAGATTTGCAGGTTCATATAACATGGAGATGCTAAATACACTCCCATCAAAAAAAAAGATTAAAAAAAAAAAGAAATCACATAATTTGCTCAATCCCTGAACCCTTTTTCAAGGCAAAATTCAGCCAAAGTTTCCATGTACCTGTCAGATGAAACAAATAGGAGTGGTCCCTATTGAAGGCATTCATATAACAGGCTTCTATAACCTCTGACATACAACTGAGCAGGAAAAACAAACAATTTACTTCTGTAAATGCATATTGCAAGCATATACACCAAGCAAAGACTTCTGGTCACCTGAGTGAGACTTTTGTTTCTTTTTTTTCTTCTTTTGTTTTTTTTCCCCCATAGCTTCTTACAATCATGTAACCATTAAAGAGAACTTTATTTAGAAGCTTTAAGCAAAAGTGCTCTGCTGGGCTGCTGCTTCTTAGAGTGCAGACCTTTTCGAAATATATTTTGCAATTATCTAAAGCTTTCAGTATGCTTTTCTTTACGCTTTTCGTGAAGAGTATGTACTCTTAATTATATACATGATATTTGTAACAAATATGGGATATATTGGTATATATATGGTAATATATAGGCATATATGTGGTATTATATATAATACGTGTGTGTTGTATGAAGGTGTTTGGGATATATATAAGGTATGACAAAGTTGATTTTTCCCTATGTAATCCATACCCCAGTTAATTCCCCCGAGCTCCTGCCAGCGCACAGGGTTCAGGCTCAGAAGCTCATGCAGGACCAGGCTGCAGGAGCGGGGATGCAGGAGGTGCTGGGTTTGTGCAGTCAGGAAGCGCCTCGAGCCGCTCGCCCTGGCCAGGAAAACTCCCCCGCTGGGCAGGATGGCTGGGAATTTTGTTTGGAAATGTTCTCTGCAGGACAAAGCTTTCAAAAAAAAAAAGAGAAATCCTCCCTGCAAACACACTGTTGTTTTTCACTACTGTGAGAGAGGATTTTCTTTGTAAAGGAGGGAAGACACAGAAGATAGACAGTGTTTTGGGACTGATGATCCAGCACACAACAGTGCTAACGTTTAAGTTGTCCCTTAACACACCTAGACACGGAGACGCCTGCTTGCACGGCAGCTCTTGGCTAGCACACCTAACACTGGTTTGCCCGCAGGTGAGCATCTCGACGGTGGGCTATGGTGATATGTGCCCGGAGACCCACCTGGGCCGCCTCTTCGCTTTCCTCTGCATTGCTTTCGGCATCATCCTGAACGGCATGCCCATCTCCATCCTTTACAACAAGTTCTCGGACTACTACAGCAAGCTGAAGGCCTACGAGTACACGGCCCTCAAGAAAGAGAGGGGGAAGGTGGACTTCACACGGCGGGCGGTGAAGAAGCTCTCCGAGTGCTGCGGGGAAGGCACTGGGCGCCCTGTGCTGCGGGCCTGATGCTGACCACCGCGCTGAGCACTAGGAGACATGGGGTCTCTGCTGTGACCAGAATGGAGAGGATGTTGGAAAGCCTCCTGGACCCGCTTTTCTACCAGCTTTTTGAGCCCAGCAGAGCGGTGTAACCTGCACAGCGGCAGCACCTGTGCATCTTAGGCATCCCACTCCCATTTGCGCTGTGGTGTAGCTATGGCTTCGCGTGCCAGTTTTACCTGTCCAGAGAATTGTCCTGCTTAGGTGAGTAGTGCCTCAGCCCGGCTGTTTCAGCCCCCGCCAGCTCCTTCGTGACCCATCATGACGGGAAGAGCTAACAAAAAGAAGTCTGGAGCCCGAGTTGATTCCTGAAGCATTTCCAGGCCTAAAGCTTTAGGATTAAAGTGATAAAAATAAATTTGTGTTACAATGTTTGGAGTGTCTTCTTATTGAGTTGTTAGGATAAAAATGGGTCTGTCATGGGACACAAACGCTAGAGCGATTTCTGAAAAAATGTTGGAATAAAACATCTGGTGGATAATAGCTCATAAAGACTTTTCCTAAAAAAGGATCTTATCAGTACTTATTTATAACAGTTTTTAAATACAATTTAAACACAAGTTACTTTGAACTTATTTCTACAACTGGTGAGATTGTAATGAACGGGAAGCAGGGCATCCGTTTTTATGGTACAAACAGTCATTTACGACACACTGGCTCCTATCCAGTAGCACCTTATTCCCTGGGGTTACTCAGCCTCTTTGCACAGCTGCATGTAACTTCCCCCATTAAAGAACATGAGAAACTCACCCCAAAAAGCATGCAACGAATAACAATGAAGAAAATGCAATAAGCTGAAAATTCAGTTTATTAGTTTGTAGCAGATAAGAAACATTAATCATAGAATCATAGAATGCCTAAGGTTGGAAGGGACCTCTAGAGGTCATCTAGTCCAACCCCCCTGCACACACAGGGCCACCTAGAGCACGTGGCACAGGACTGCATCCAAGCGGGTCTTGAAGATCTCCAGAGAAGGAGACTCCACAACCTCTCTGGGCAGCCTGTTCCAGTGCTCTGTCACCCTCACCGTCAAGAAGTTCTTCCTTAAGTTCCCGTGGAACTTTTTATGCTTCAGTTTGTGGCCATTTCCTCTGGTTCTGTCAGTGACCACCAGTGAAAAGAGGCCAGCCCCATCCTCCTCATTGTCACCCTGGAGGCACTTATAGACACAGATCAGATCCCCTCTCAGCCTTCTCTTCTCCAGGCTGAACAAGCCTAGCTCCCTCAGCCTCTCCTTATAGGGCAGATGTCCCAGGCCCCTGATCATCCTAGTCGCCCTGCGCTGGACTCTCTCCAGCAGCTAATATTGTTGTCATTATTATTATTATCATTTCTAAACCACTCCTGTGTCCATGCTGCCCTGCGGGATGCACAAGGCTACTTTCAGATCTCAGCGTCATGCTGGGGACTGTGCTGCAGGTGACGACGTTCCTTTATTTCACCAGTCCCTGTCTCCAAGGCACAGCCCGGAGAGCCCTTGACTTCACAGCCTGGCCCCGGTGAGATGCATGGGAGACCACAGCATCTACACTGGGATTGCCAAAGGATATGGGATGACCTGGTTGAACACCCATGCAGGATGCAATCGGGAGTTGCACGTATTGTGCTTGTAGGAGGCAAGTATTCGGCCTTGTGTGGCCAAACTGGTCCACATCTGGCCACCCGGTGCAAGCTAGAGCCTGAGTACTCACCCTGCTGAGACCAGTCTCTCTGGGGTCCCAGGCCTGAGGTGGTGGGACCAGTCTCATTTTCCCCCTATGTGCCTCCCAGGTAGGACACCTCTAGATGTTCTTCAAGACACTGACTGGAAAGGGCCTTCCACACAAAACACAAGCAGGAGGAAACAGTGATTCTCTCTCTTTTCATCAATAATGGCAAGCAGATGCTCTTTTATTTGCCCAAGGGGGTTTTCTATGTGCAGGTCCCTATGGCTCCTCCAGCTGTTCAAATACAACTCAGAGCAGGTCCCTCTGAAACCTACAGCAGAAGCTGCTCCACTTTGGATTGGGTAACAATAATGATGCATCGGGGAACCGTAACAGGAAAGCTGAGCAGGTTGGTGCTTGTGGCACTCATTTGGGTGGAAAGCTCTGGGCAACAGGTCATTGAGGAGACACTTGACTATCCTGGCTGAGCAGTAACCCTCCTTGCAAAGCTTTGCTCTCCCCTAGTCCAATCGGTCTCTGGCCTTTGGGTGGCTAAACTCACCTTGCACTCAATCCAACATAGAAATGAACAGACATGGGCCAAGATACTTACTCTGGATGTGGAGGAGAATAATTTCAGGCCCCATGGAGAGAGCAAGAAGACCTTCTCCACCCACTTTCCTCTCTCCACCATTCAGTCCCACCACCCTAATGAAGGCACCTCTGGTGCCTTTTCGATACCTCTGTGACCAACTGAGCACAAAAACATGACAATACAGGGGTGCAGAGTTGGATTCCTGACTGGTTCATAGCCAAAATTTGTTCTGATCTGAACTCTGAGCATTGCTGGAGGTGACACAAGGTACACGGTAGGACTGTGCAGGCGGAAGAACAGACCTCCGGCAACAGTTAAATGACACATGAAGCAGAAGGCTGTCGTTTTCCTATCTTGTGAGTAATAACTTGCTCAATTGCCTTGCTCCATTCAGCAGGGAGCAGGTCCCCCACAGACTGGAATTTATTGTTCATTTTATTATCAAACACCCAGCATTTGTTTCCTCTGGATTATCTCATACAGCTTTCTGTCCAGAGTATTTTGCCTCTTGTGGCTTAACTGATGTTATTTTGAGTTTTCGTTATACCACCAAAAACTGGTGGGTTCCAGCAGGGAAGAGCACAGCTAGAAATCAAATATCGCGACACCAGCCTAAATCCTAAATCCTGCCCAGAGTAAACTACTGCTGCAGGCTGTGCCCACCCAGCCAGCTGGGTCTGGAGCAGGAGCTGGCATGTTTCCAGCTCCAGCTAATACAAGGATTCCTCCGGAGAAGGACCGCACTTCATTTACTCAGTCACATCCACTAAGACTTTCAACAGCATCTCCGGTGTCCCTGGATTACTCAGATGAAATAGCCAAGTGCTTTGCATGATGACATCAAAAAGTAAGGCAGGATAGCCTTGATTATCTTGATTACTTGAGTGCCACAGGGCTTAGAAAATAAATAAATAAGTAAATAAAATCAAAGCAGCAAACAACATCAAAGGAAGACATGCATACACACACACAACAAAGACGGGCAAAGGCATTAAAGCTACAGCAGAAAAGTCCTATTTTATGAAGCAACAATTTTATATAGTCAGGATTTGGGTGAAACAGGGCGTGAGGGCGGTTCTCACATCATTGAGAAATTAGACTGTTTTCCACATGTGACCGTGTTCAAGTCTTCCACTTTAACTAATTGCAGATATTAACGAGCCCCAGAGGGAGCTCTTTATATTCATAAATCCTGTCCGTATGTTTCAGAGCAGGCTTGGCAAGCATCTGGTCTCTCACAGACAAAGAAACAGCCTGCTTATGTGGATGGCCTAGCTTCATTTTTGTACAACTGCGTAGTACTTGTCCGACTCATTTTAGGCCAGGGAATTACCTAAAAAGAAAACAGGCGGTGGATAAGAGGGGGGATCTTTAAAGATTTTGTCCGTATACTAAGCAGAAAATAACAACTCCAAATGCTTTTTCACAGATCCTTGCCTTAGAAGAACATCATTTTTTCAATTCAGTTAAGCAGTTGTTTGCTTTTCTTATTCAGAAAGATAGTGCTTAAAGAGGTAGCTACTGTACAACCACAGCTTAAAGGGCATCTGTTGGTGTTCCCAGGCCTCTAGGACAAACAGTAATATTCAGTATTTAGATACGAACACAATAAACTAACCGTGCTTTAGAGTTTTTGGAGAAAATAATAACTATCAATAAACGTAGCAGAGAAAAAAAGAATTTTGCTTACTTATTTGCTTAAAAATAGCTTTAACTGTTTAGAATAATCCTTTCCTTATGTCACGTAAAAATATTTGATTCATGCTTATCTGCTATTTACAAAACCTTCATTAACTTATTTCTGCATTGGAGAAATTGCACAGCAATCTACTGCAATCCAGCTCTTTATCTTGGATCAAAAAAAAAAAAAAAGAAGGAAAGGTGAGAGGCCTAGATTTTATTTATTTTATGTATTTGTGTAATTTAATGGAAATATACCGAGAAAAATCAAAGTATTCCAAAGTTAGTTCTTGAGATAGAGTTTTTTTTTTCCTTTCCTTTTTGAAAAAGCATGTCATAGCTCAATTCTAGTCTCTAAAGTGACTCTTATTTCTTCATTCGATTTGCTCCATTCTTAAGCAAAACCATCTGTTCCTCCTGTTAATAACCAGGGGGCTACAGGCATCCCGCCTACGAAGTCAGTCTATCACCACTGCTAACTTCTTTCAGTTTCCTGCTGTTTCCTTCACTGGTTATGGTGGATGAAACGTGTCACAACTGCATCAGTGTGCACCCAAAACAAGCTGGAGCCACAAGGAAACCCAAGGGAATCCTCCAGGATCAACACCTCCATCTTTCGCAGTCTACCCGTCAGGGTGAAATTTTATTATTTTTCCTAACATTCAAGTATGTCATTTTGAGTGAAAAACTATGAAAACAGGGTGGAAAAGTGTAACAGAAATTCAGTAAACCCTGCTAAGTGGACACATGCTCTGATAGCTTGTTTCTCCATGGCACAGGCTCCTACAGGGCAAGGCAGACCGATTTCCTTGCGGTAAGCGCAGTCTCTGCATGGAAAATAGTTCACTGCTGACATCCAGAGGCAGCAGTGACACTCATCGTGGGTGGAAGACAGGGATATTTTCACCCTCTAATGGACCCCACTCTTTCTACGAAACAGATAGCAGGTCGGCATCCAGAGGACAGCCAAACTTTAGTGCTGAGTTTTGCATATGTCTAAAACAGCATCACA
Source organism: Crypturellus undulatus (assembly GCA_013389825.1). NCBI lineage: Eukaryota > Metazoa > Chordata > Aves > Tinamiformes > Tinamidae > Crypturellus > Crypturellus undulatus. Next base: position 4,763 of record VWPW01084856.1, on the reverse strand, counting down.
AACCAGAAATGCCATTACTCTCACCAGAAAATTATTCAGGAGATGCAAAAATTCAGCCTGAAGTTACCGTGACTGTAGGTCACGTGGATTTTTCTGGATGACACTGAATATCCCCTGTGTTTTACTGACAGGATTAAACAGAAGCAATCAAAGCACGGCCTCAAACAAATATCACACCATTGTAAGCATGCAGCATGCTGCACGCAAAACAGTGGTCATTTTGGGATGTATTTTTCCACGCAGCGCAGAAAAATGTCTATGTCTGTGCACTGTGGAGAGACAGCAGTGCCATTTTGTAAACAGACTTCTTGCAGCTGAGCTAACCCGAAGACCCATCAGTCCCATTGCAAAGGGATCTCTTCGCTCTGCACCTCTTGCTCTTTTCCTGCACTGCCCTGCCTCGCAGCTTCTGGTTAGCAGCAGAGTAGAAAATATGTGCTTTTCTTGATATAACCTGTCACTCTTTATTCAAGTTCCACTGCAAAATCCAGTGGAAAAAAAACCCCACTCCACTATATAAATACAGTTTCCAGCTCTAGCTTACTATAGTGAATCTACAATAAAACAGTGGTCAGTCCAGTGTTTTATAGCACAACATTAAACACAGAATTTGTATTTTTTAGTCTCCACCCACAGCCTCTTCTTCGGATTAAAAGAGTTTGGTTACACAGCAAAACAAACCTAATACATGTACAGATATCAGACCTTAATGCATTGTACATATAGGCTTAAAGCATAGTGCAAGACTAATGGCAGATACCCTCAGTGCATTGGGAGCAGACAAAAGCAAGTAACTTGAGATGTTGCTGTGCAAATTCCAGGTACCCCATGAGTAACTTTTTGTATATGTCAAGTGCTTGTATCAATGTCTACTTTACTGCTGACCCCCAAGCTGTAAAACGAAGAGATAAATACTCTGCCAATATGAAGCTAAACCTCATCCATTAAAGAAAAAAGTCCTTCAAAAAGGGCATGATTCTGCTGAAAATATGAAACTTAACATTATGCTTGGCACCTGTTATCAATGAGGAGATTTTCAAAAGGAAAACAAAAACACCAAAAACACTGTAGTGACATGGATTCTGAGGGGCAGGCGCTGATAATTCCTTGGCATTCATGTTTCGACTAAAGTAAACATCAAGTTACTTGGCAAGTAAAATTGCTGATACAGGAAAAAAAATTTTTTTTTTGAAGTGACAAATCAATTCAGTCATTTCTCAAAAATGTCTTTAAACTGGAACTGCTATTTACTTGCTTTTTACCTCTTCAGGCAGAACATAATAGAGAAATACTGGAAATAAATGTCAAAGCGGAGGTTGTGGTGCCAACAGTTTATTAAGCAATCTATCTCAGAAAGGACCTCAAACACAGGAAAAATTACTTTGACAGGCATGAAAATTAACGCTATTACCATCCAGTGAAAATGAGAGCAGATATTGTGGCATCCATATAGAGAATAACAGAGTGGTTCAAGTATGGACAATATCTAGTCCAAACCCCTGCACAAGAAGGGTCTCCTAGAGCACCTTAGAATCATAGAATGCCTAGGGTTGGAAGGGACCTCTAGAGCTCATCTAGTCAAATCCCCCTGCACACACAGGGCCACCTAGAGCATGTGGCACAGGGCTGCATCCAAGCGGGTCTTGAAGATCTCCAGAGAAGGAGACTCCACAACCTCTCTGGGCAGCCTGTTCCAGGGCTCTGTCACTCTCACTGTCAGGAAATTTTTCCTTAAGTTCCCATGGAACTTTTGATGCTTCAGTTCCAGGCCGTTTCCTGTAGTTCTGTCACTGGCCACCAGTGAAAAGAGGCCAGCCCCATCCTCCTCACTGCCTCCCTTGAGGTACTTGTACACACTGACCAGGTCCCCTCTCAGCCTTCTCTTCTCCAGGCTGAACAAGCCCAGCTCCCTCAGCCACTCCTTATAGGGCAGATGTTCCAGGCCCCTGATCATCCTCGTGGCCCTGCGCTGGACTCTCTGCAGCAGCTCCACATCCCTCTTGTACTATGGGGCCCAGAACTGGACACAGTACTCCAGATGTGGCCTCACCAGGGCTGAGTAGAGGGGCAGGATCACCTCCCTCGACCTGCTGGAGACGCTCCTCTTAATGCACCCCAGAGTCCCATTGGCCTGAGGTACATTGACACAGCATCATGTCCAGGTGGGTTTTGAACATCTCCAGAGCCTATTCCAGTAGGGTAGCCTGTTCCAGGTCTCTGCTACCCTCACAGTCAAGAGGCTTTTCCTCAAATTCAGACAGAATTTCCTGTGCTTCAGTTTGTGCCCATTGCCTCTTGTCTTGTCGCTGAACATCTCTGGAAAGAGTCTGGCCCCAGCCTCTTGACACCCTTCCTTTAGGTAGAGATGGAAAAATGCTCCAGGGCCTTCCCCAGCTTTGCAGCCCTGCGCTGGCCTCTCCTGTAGCTCCGTGTCTGTGTTGTCCTGGGGAGCCCAGGGCACACCCAGGACTCCAGACGTGGCCTCCTCAGGGCTGAGCAGAGGGTCAGGGTCACCTCTCTCCTGCTGCGGCCACCCTCTTCCTCCTGCAGGCCAGGACACCCCTGGCCTCGTGGCCCCAAGGGCCCCTTGCTGCCTCCTGCTGAGTCTGTCATCCCGCAGGGCAGGAGACCCAAGGCCTTCTGTGCAGAGCTGCTCTCCAGCAGGTCACCCCAGTGTGTCCTGGTGCCTGGGGTTGTTCCTCTCTCGGGGCAGGATCCTGCACTTGCCCCTGTTCAACTCCATGAGGTGGCTGTTTGGCCAACTCTCTGGCCTGTCCAGCTCCCTCAGAAGGGCAGCCCAGCCCTGGGATCTCAGCCACTGCCCCCCACCTTGTATCAGCAGATGAGTTAGTTGCTGAGGGGGCACTTTGGCCCCTAGTCCAGATGATGCTGACCTCTAGGCACACTGCTGGTTTTAGGCTACCAACAAGATTTTGCACTGCTGAGCTCAAGCCTCTGAGCTCTGTCTTCATTTCTCAGTCCACTTTAGCATCCTCTCATCTATCCCACACTTGCTGAGCTTTTCTAGGAGGATGTTACGGGAGACATTGTCAACAGCCTTGCCAAAGTCAAGGCAGACAACATGCAGGCTCTCATCTACTCAGCCAACCATTTCCTCATGGAAGGCTAGCAGATTGCTTAAGCATGATTTTCTCTTTCTGAATCCATGCTGACTACTCCAACTTTTCTAGTTGGAGGCCTGTGGCCAGTGGTGTCCCCCAGGGGTCCATACCAGCTCTGGTGCTGTTCAACTTGCTCATCAATGACTGGGACGAGGGCACAGAGCGCACCCTCAGTTTGCAGCTGACACCAAATGCGGAGGAGTGGCCGACACACCGAGGGCTGCGCTGCCCTTCAGAGAGACCAAGACGGGATGGAGAGCTGGGTGGAGAGGAACCTCATGAGGTTCAACAAGGACAAGGGCAGGGTCCTGCCCCTGGGAAAGACACCTCCTCAGTGTCCTCCTTGGACACCAGTAACAATAGGGCCTGTAGTTCTTCAATCCTCTTTGCTGCCCTTTTTGAAGACTGGAGTTAACAGCAACGTCCTTCCAATCTTTAGACATCTTTAACTCACAACAGTTACACAGTATTTCACAATCACCATATTATCATCTTTTTCTATAAATAAGGGTTTATTTATATGTTATGTGCCCGTATGTATTTTTAAATCACTGTTAATTCTTTAAAGTGAAATCTCTAGGGGTTTTCTTGCCATTAAAATATGTCATCTCCCTTGCATCTGCTCTTCAAACACAGAAACTGCTGCTGGTGTCTTCTTAATTCAGTGCCTCTAGCACCACTACACAAATGTCTGTAGACCCAGGGCCCCTGTTGGTTCCCTCTGTTAAGCTTTTTATGACTATTCCACTGTTGCAACAGAAGGTGCAATCTATGTAGGCACACTGTACCTACTGTAGCTGACAAGGAAAAAGCAGATGTGAAGAAGACACGGTGCAAATTAGAGAAGCTGTAAGATAGCAGTTTGTACATTGTCAGCATACTTGCAAGGCATTTTTATCCAACGCAGTACAGAAAGCCAGGATTTAAAAAATCTTTCAGGACAGCAGCTAACATAACCAAATCCACTTCAACTTTGTCATCTTGGACAAGCTTTAAGTACACAATTGACACAAGAAAAAAAATCATATAAATTGATAAGGTTAAATCAGGAACCCCTCGGAAATTATGGCTGGTAACTAGGTATTACTTGCTTACTTTTCAGTTTTCTGTCAGTGTTTTTTCCTCTCTTCAGTCCTTCCCTCTAGTAGCGGTGCTTGTAAATGACACTATACTTGCTATTTGGGATGCTACAGTAAAGTGAGTTAGGGCTGTACATGCACTTAGAGGGAAAAAAAAATTATGTCAAGGAAAGTTTGCACAACTGATGCTTGCAATATAGGCCCTGCAGAAAACATGGAGAACATGCTATAGCATCTGAGACCCTTCAACAACAATCTTTTCCAGTAATCCCTGTTGCTACTTATTAGATAGATAGTATCATGGCATATACTACGAACAGCTCTTACAACAGGTTCCATACCCTGAAAACCTAGGATCTCGAAGCATTTTAGAACTGGAAAATAAAAAATAGCTTTAAACATGGTGGTTGCTTTAAACGAAACAATTCCAACGGCAGAAGAGAGTAGCACTCACAGAATGGAAGCGTATTAGGAAGAAATTACGTTACAGGCACTGAAAACCTCAAGGAGAAACCGAAAAAATGCTGCAGGAATGATATGCCAAGACGACCTTCTGATTTCA
>VWPW01084855.1:1690257-1744908 GCA_013389825.1 Crypturellus undulatus | reverse complement strand
TGAGGAGAGGCTGAGGGAGCTGGGCCTGTTCAGCCTGGAGAAGAGAAGGCTGAGAGGGGACCTGATCTGTGTCTATAAGTGCCTCAAGAGAGGCAATGAGGAGGATGGGGCTGGCCTCTTTTCACTGGTGGTCACTGACAGAACCAGAGGAAATGGCCACAAATTGAAGCATAAAAAGTTCCACGGGATGTTAAGGAAGAATTTCTTGATGGTCAGGGTGACAGAGCCCTGGAACAGGCTGCCCAGAGATGTTGTGGAGTCTCCTTCTCTGGAGATCTTCAAGACCCGCTTGGATGCAGTCCTGTGCCACGTGCTCTAGGTGGCCCTGCGTGTGCAGGGGGATTGGACTAGATGACCTCTAGAGGTCCCTTCCAACCTTAGGCATTCTATGATTCTATGATACACTTAGGCATGCTAAACCTTCACCTAGTAAAGAAAGGAGGGGCTCCAGTCGGTTGGGGCTGGAACAGTAAGAAAAGAAACAACCTGCCTAGAGACAAGGAAGGGAGCCAATGAAGAACAGGCAGACCCGAGGCCCAGTTGTTATTAAGGGTCCAAAGCATTGTGTGGGAGTGGGGAATGCAGATAGTAAGGGGTATAGTTGGTCTGGCATTTTGCTATTTTGGGTGCCTTTGTAAGAGCTGAGAGTATCTGAGGTGGTAGAGATAAGTAAAACAGCTTGGGGTGAGCTACAGCACAGGCTTGGACCTCCTCACTTGCATGTTATGCTATACGCACAGAAGCCTTCAGTCCTGCCATGGTCTGTTCTGGAGAACCTCTTTGGAACACCAACTCTGCATTCTTTTCAAAGGAAAGGGTAGCAAGCCTGCAAAGCCAGCACAGACCCAGGGAGCAGTTCTTCAGCAGAACTGCCTTGAGGGTCATCAGGGCAGAGTCTCATTTGCAGAACCAGCTATTAGAGGCTGGGGGCTCACTTCGCACTTCATTTGTGCCTCCTCCGGTTATGGACCCAAAGCTTGTTCTCAGCCTCTAGACACTGAAGCTCTGGCTGTTGCCTATGCCTCCTTCTTGTTACATGCATGGTAATTGTGGTGTAAGTGCTACAACTCTAATGCTGTGCATATGCACCATGTAAAAAGAAAAGGGTGAGAGTGTTAAAGGCTTTGGCATGGGATCCTTTGTTGCCTAAATAATGCCAAACTTCAAAAAGGGATCAAATAGAGGGATTTTCAGTCAGCGTTGATGAGTCTCACCAACCTGTGCTACGTGAAGGAATAGTTTGGGCACCCTGGAGCCTGGTCTTGGGTGAAAAAAGAACAAAACTGACGAAGACACGAAGCCTTGAAAGCAAAGCACTAAGGCCAGACTCAAAATTCATCTCCAGTATGCAAAGTCAGAAACATGGGAAAGTCACTAACAAAACCCCACCTATGCCTTGAGCATTACTATTATGATTTTCCCCAATAGAGGGGCCTTTCAAAAGTAGCATTTGCAAATGCTTGCGTGATCAGCATTGAAAGAATATTATTGTAGCCCACGTCTAAGCTTTGGGGAAAGATTCCTGTGAGAACAGGAGCAAAGCCTCCTGTGTTGAGAAAGGAGAGGTTGCCAAAGTGTGTGCATGTGCTAGAAGCATGTGGGCTAGGGGCAGTGGGAGCAGAAGAAGAGAGCAGACTTTACATGTCGGCAGTCAGAGGAAGGTCAGGTTGCAAGCCAGCCCTGCAGCAGGCTCCATTGTAGTATTGCTTCTCCTAGTACAAAGAAAGGGCTGCTCTGGCAAGTTTGCAAGTGGCAGCAGAATGCCCATCAGGCTCCCCTGCACAGCTGCTTGGCGTTATCTGGCAAGTTTTGCTAGTAGCTTCAAGCAAAAGGAGATGACAAGTGATAGCCAATTGTGCCACCTAGTCCCAAGGCCAGTCATGTCTTCCAGTGAAACTTGGGCCAAAGTGCCTGCCAGTGCAACTGTTTGTACCCTTTGAGATTTTCCCTTTTCTGCCTGGGCTGCATTCCCTGCTCATTTGTTCTTCAGTCCTGCTGCCTCCCAATCCTTCCTCCTCCTGTTCCTAGGAGAACTCCTCCAGAAGCCTGTTGGTGCATGTTATGTGCTCTTCTACCGCCCTTGAGTCTGTCTGGCATCAGCCAGCAAACACACTGAAGAAGGATATGTCTTCTCTCTGGTGCTCCACCAGAGCTGGAGAGAGGGGCGGATGAAAGGACAGAATTGCCTCAAAATAGTTAAGGTTTGGGAGTTCAGAGGGCTCTCTAAAACAGAAAATATCTCACTAGCAGATACTTCATTTTCTACTGCAATGTAAGGCATAACAGTGGAAACCAGCCCAAGGGCTTCGACATTCTGGCCCATGGCAAGCAAAAGACATATTGAGTATGGGCATTAAATACTGCTTCCCTCAGCACAGTAGCAGCAGGCCCATGCTCACAGGCTCAGGCCCCAAGAGGAAGAGCCCCAAGGCTCCGGTTTAAGCAGGAGTGGGGATTATGTAGGGACAGGCCGAATTCACAAGGAGGAAGTGTCAGTTGGGAGAGTGCTGCATGGCTGCGCTTCTACTCCAGGGACTCCTGCAGGCAGGCCAAGCTTTGGGCTCTGAAGAAGAGCTCATGGCTCTCCTGCCATCCCTTTCCTGCCCTAGGATGGCAGGAGAGAGAGAACAATTCCTTTCCTTTCCAATGAAAGCAAATTTATCACCTGAAGAGAAAACATGTTCCCACTTTAACCTCATCCACATCATATCTGCACATTGTGTTTGCACTGACACAGTAAGGTGATCTGTGAGCACTCACCAAGGCTATCAAGAACAATCCTGTGAAATGCCCATGCCAGACCACAAAAGGGAGGAAGTCTTTTGTTGAAGACCTGTCTTGAACCTTGCAAACTGTGCACAGAAAAAGGCTCAACGTTTTGGGTATACGGGGTCCACTTCCACACTCGTGGTCTTGGAGGAGGGTGTCAGGCATGTGAGGAGGCTGCAGCTGGGAGAAAAAGCTGGGTATTTTTGTTCTGTTAGTGACCAAGTGGATCTGGCAGTTTACTTCACTATGGCCACAGCTGGCAAGGGGAAGCGGGTGGCACAAGCTGCTATGAGCAGGCCATGTCCTGATTTGGGAGTCCTGGTTACCAACGAATTAGCCCTGAGGCAGCAATATGCCCTTGTGGGCAGGAAGGCCAACGGGATCCTGGCCTGCATTAGGAGCAGTGTTGCCAGCAGGTCAAGGGAGGGGATCCTGCCGCACTCCTCGGCTCTGGTGAGGCCATGGCTGGAATCCTGTGAGTAGTTCTAGGCTCCCCAGTACAAGAGGAACGTGCAACTCTGAGAGAGGGTCCAGCGTAAAGAGACAAAGATGATTAAGGGACTTGAGCATCTGTTCGAGGAAAGACTAAGTGAGCTAGGCTTGTTTAGCCTGGAGAAGGGAAGGCTAAGAGGGGATCTCATCAACACGCACAAGTACCTGAGGGGAGAATGTGAAGAGGATGGGGCCAAACTCTTCCCAATGGAGGCCAGCGAGAAGGACAAGGTGGGACAAAGTGAGGACAAATTGAAACACAGCAAGTTTCATGTCCATATGTGGAGGAGCTTCTTTACTGTTTGGGGTGGCAGAGCCCTGGAACTGGCTGCCCTGGAACAGGCTGTCCAGAGAGGCTGTGGAATCTCCTCCTTTGGAAGAAGATCTTCAAAACCTGTCTTGATAAAATTCTGTGCCACATGCTCTAGGTGTCCCTGCTGGAGCAGGTGGTTAGCTTAGATCTCTAGAGGTCCCTTCGATCCTCAGCCATTTGGTAATTCTGTGTGATTCTGTGATTTCTGTGTGCTGGACATGGACTTCTCAACATCCTTGGCATAGCCAAGTGCTCTTCTCTGTTCTCTGTGGTGGCATTCTTCATTGACTTGCTTGGTGTGTTGTGCCCCAGGGATGCAGCAAAGAGACCCGCTGGCACCACCTTTACACCTGAAAAAGAGCACAATAGCAGCATGCGCTCTGTGGCACTTCTACCTTGAACCTATTGGAGGATCCTGGGAGGATCTCTGAAACACACTTGCTCCCTCGTCCAAGGAGAAGGCTGCCTGACTCACAACAGTTCCCTCTACTTCTCTGGCTGCGTGCTGACTTGGGCCAAAGCAGGGCAATAGCAAAGCCCTACTTCATGCATTCTCTACTCCAGAACTGCTCGTCACAGGAGTCACCATTCCTGCTGCAATATGTCACTCTTCAAAAGACAATATTACCATACTTCCTTACTTTAGCAAAGAAAAAAAAAAGAAAAAAAAAGAAAAAAATCCATATTTATTTTGATGAGCAAGTAGATGGTATTTACGTGTGGAAGAAAAGGTAGCTGGAGTGCAGAAAAGTGCCTTCAGATCAATACAAACCTCTACTAGGTTAAGCATGTGTGAGCAGCTGGAGGGCTGCTCACACGTGCTTAACACCTAGCCCAAATAGAGTTTCGATCCCTACTTTCAAGAAATGTCTGCCAAGGCAAGCATCCTGAAAGGGGCAATTTAGAAAAGGCTGACTCCAGACACCAGCTTTGGTTCTTCTCTGTCACTCTGTGTAGCAAGGCAGCTGAGTGGAGAAAAACAGGGTGCCTGAGGTCTGAAGAAGGCAACCCTTGTTTCAAGGGAGTGCTTTCTTGGAAAGGGCTACTTAGATCCGATATTGAAGGAAAAGGTCCTAAGAGGTTGAGGCACATCAGCAAGACGTGCTTTCTGTCAGGCTTCTCATAATAGTGGGACTCCATGTGAGGCTTCGGGGGTATGCATACAGAGACATGAAGGGGAAGGTCTTGGTCTCAGAATGGGAGAAAAGGAGGGCAAGGGAGAAGAGCCTAAAAGGTATCTTTTCTCTGCCAGGAGGTATCCAGTTGAATGGAGGAATCTAATACTTCAGGAGGAAAAATGAAACATGGAACACAGACAGCCTGTGATGGACGAGTGTAGACAAGCGCGGTGCTCTTGTGAAGGAGAGATGAGTGGACTGAGGCCACTCAGGAGGATGGCAGATGCGTGTCTGATGCAGTTTCATGAGAGGGGCAATTTTAGTAAGAGATGAATTCCCTTGTGTTCCAGTCTATCCTTAAGGAGACAGAGGGCAGCTAGACTCATCTCTTAATAGGGATATCAAATACTGTGGTAACTATATGCCTGCTTCTGCAAGTACTGGATTCATCACTGGTCGCATCACCTTCGTAGGAGCGAATCGAGTTCCTGAATAGGGTGTTCAACCATTCTCTACTCCAGAACTGCCTGTCACAGGAGTCGCAATTCCTGCTGTAAAATATATCACTGTTCAAATGGCACTGTTACCATATTTTCTTAACTAAGGAACGAAAAAAATATTTGGATGTACCTGCGCCTGGTACTCACCCGTGGGAGAAGAGGCCACTGGAATGCAGAAAAGTCACTTCAGATCAATGCAAAGCTACTGCGCAGCTGCTCAACCCTGCTCAACATCTAGCCCAAATAGACTTTTGATCTCTAATTTGAAGAAATGACTGTCAAGTCAAGCATCATGAATTGGGATATTTACTGGGTTTTTCAAAAGTCTAATTCCAGGAGAAGAACTTTTGTTCTTCTCTGTCACTCTGTGGCAAGGCACCTGGGATGAAAACAACAGGGTGCCTAAGGTTTGGAAAAGCCAAAGCTTGCTTCAACAGAGGGCATTCTTGGAAAGAGCAACTTAGGTGATTGTCCAGTATTGCAGCAAAAGTTCCTAAGAGGCTGATGCACATCAGAAAAAAATGCCTTCTGTCAGGCTTCTAATAATAGCGTGACTAGATATGAGACTTGCAGGGGGTAAGCATACAGAGACGTGAAGGGGAAGGTCTTGGTCTCAGAATGGGAGAAAAGGAGAGCAGGGAAGAAGAGCCTAAAAGGTTTCTTTCCTCTGCCAGGAGGTATCCAATTGAATGGAGGAATCTAATGCTGCAGGAGGAAAAATGAAACATGGAACACAACCAGCCTGTGATGGAAGAGTGTGGACAAGAGCAGTGCTCTTGTGAAGGAGAGTCGAGTGGACTGGGGCCACTCAGGAGGATGGCAGATGTGTTTCCCCACCAGGGGTGCTCTGCGGGATATCCTTGGTTCATGCTGCAGTGTGGGGGCATCAGGTGACTGGGCCTGTCCTGAGCATGGACATGGGCACAACCACCACCACCAGTGACCGCAGTGTGGGCAACACTCGTGAGAGTTGTACTGTGGAGTCCCTTCATGCAAACTCATCCCTTGGCCATCCCTTGGCCAGCTCCCCGTTCCAGCTCCCCGCACGGGTAGCAACGAGGGCTCCTGGGAACCTATCCCGTAGTTCCCAGCTCCTCCGTTTCCCCTGCGGAGAGCCATACCGGACACCATTTTCTTAGGTGTCCTCGCTCTGCACCAGAAACATCTTTTTCCCTCTGCGAGGAGCCATGCCATGGCAAAAGCTGCACAGATTATTTATTACGGCGGCTGCCCATGCCTCCTGCCCCGTTGTCTCGCTAACTGAAGGTTCCCGGGGGAACGTGTCTGAAAGGAGCCTGGTCCTTACCAGTGAGGTTTCCCCTACCTCAAGGTACTGGTAACAACCCAGTCCCTCTCCGGTTGGGATAAACCCCGCTGAATACAACCAGCTGGCATCCTCTTCATTATAACTTATACTGGATGGTAACCCATCATTCACACCAGTTCCCTTCCCCAGCACAGATCTTATCCCCCCTGTACCGCCACACAGTGGCGGGAATGGCGCAGCAGGAGATTGGGTCTCAGAGGGGAGGAGCGTCCCACGAAGAGGTCATCCCCGTGAGCGGAGCCGTAGATGGAACTGCGCCTCTGGCGGGCAGTGTGTCACGAAATGGCAACGAGGCACAGATGAGCAAGATGGCGGTGGCGGCAACCACGGCAATGGCGGCTGGTCCCAGTCCTGCGGCTGGTGCTCGGGTCCATCGTCGGCTCCAGGATCCATGGCACTCCCAGGCTACGACGGGGCCGCAGGCTGAGACGCAGGGGGTGCAGGCGGACTAGCAACCAGTGCCTGCGCCCCAACCACCGAGGAGATGCGGTCGGAGGTAGATGACAAATCCGTCCTCCAGGTCTCCTCGTTCCATCGCCATGATGTCGCCAAAGCCAAGCGCTCCCAGGCCTGCTCAACTCACAATACACTTGTTAGTTCACGACATAACGCTCACCAGCTTCCTTGCCCTCCTATCCCCGTCTGCCTGCCGCTCCAAAAGGTCCCCCACCTTCTGCCATTCTGAGGGGAATAAGATCCCACTAGGGTCCCGGAACTGCCCTGCAGTTTCCACCCAAATCAGCAGGTCGCTGATTCTCTCTTTCCGCACTGCAAGGGCCCACTCTGCAATGAACTGGGCAAGTAAATCCCCAGCCGCCCTGTTCTCCAAACTGCGAGAGAACGGCATGTTAGGTCTTGGGGATTAAATCATGATGACATGCCTAACAAATAAATCTCCCTCCGATATGGAGTATAAATAAATAAATAAATAAATAAGTACATACATAGTATGTATAAATAGGACTTCAGCTGGATACCGGCGATGTCCATCCCTAATATGTCGGGGCGGCTACCACCCCATCCGCTGCCACACCCTTTTCCTCTACCGGGCACCTAGCACTTTGGGAGACCCCTTGCTCTTGGACACATCGATCCTAGGCCCCAGTCTAGCAAGGGGCGCCCCCTGCAACCCGGACGCGTCGACCATAGGCCCCAACCCTGCGAAGCGCAACGACCATATAGGCCCCAACTCCGCAAGATGCGCCGACCCAATAGGTCCCAATCCGTCAGGGGTCCGCGGCTCACCCAATGGGCAACCGATGGCTCTGGGCTCAAGTTCGGGCCGAACCTTCCGCCCCTGGACCCTTCCCGGACGCCATATAGCGCAATGAGTCTCTTTCTCCCTCGTGCCTCCGGCCACCCTGCGGAAAGGTGCCGCGCGAAGGCCCAAGCAGCCCCCCAACGTCCCCTTCCTAACCTGAGTTTAGATGGTTTGGTGGCACAAGCTCCCATTTCGCCTCCGGAAAACTTGGCCTCAACACCGCGGTGGATTCGGGCTGCGACAGATTCCGGAGTCCGGAGGGATGCCAGGGTATCAGGGAAGCAGAGCGCGACGCCCACCGGTGATCACGTCGGGGTCACCAAGTATGATGCAGCAGCTGGGATGGCTAACGGTGATATGGGGTCAGCGATGATGCAGACGACGGATGATGATGTCGCCCGTGTGATCTTTACACCGATGCGTCGCGCTGCTCTATATCCCCCCGCTACCCCGAAAGCGGAGGCTGCTTTTACCCTCCTCCAGACCCGTGTCCGCCAAGGGAGGAGCGAACAATGTTATCCGCCCGGCCTGGGTGCCGCCTCAAGTTAGGGAAGGTTAAGTCAGGGTGATGCTGCCTGAGTAAAGGGAGAACAGCTTGGACGGTCGACAAAACAATTCCACAGGAATCAAGGTCAACCGCCAACTTTATTCAGGAAGAACATTAGCTTATATACGGAAGGTAATAAAGAGGAGGAGAGAGGGAGGAGCGAGATATGGGATTGGGTATACGCAAATTATCCGGACCCCTGTGGTTGGTGGAACCCCATAGGTAGGCGGTCAGTTAGCCAGAGCAGAATGCTCCGGCCTCCACCTTCGAGAGTTCCAACCCCCACCTTCGGGCTTCTGGAGCCTTCCAGTTACCTGTAATGAATGCTCAATGGAGCATTCATTACCTGGAGCCTGACTGAGCATGCTCCAGGCACGGGGTCACAGGAGGGTTAGTGGTACCCCCCTGTACAACCATATTTGATATTAAGATATAGGATGTTCTTACTAAAACATCACCAAGGCCCACACCGCGTCTCCCTACACATCTGAACTGAATGCAGTCTCCAGAGGGGACGGCCGCTCAGGTCCATAGGATGTGCCTGCTCTGAGGTACACCCTGGCTCTCACCCTGCCCAAGGAGGCAGCGCCTGAGGTTCCATGCGTCCCTTCCTCAGGGGGCCTGAAGCACCTCGGCTTCAGGAGGGACTACATGAGGGAGAGCTCCATGTTCACTGGTTTCCCTCCCCAAGGGTCATCTTCCACACTACTTTTTACCTGGTAGTGGTCCTTCTCACCCTGCAGAGACATTTCAGAACCTCTGTCTCCAGCATGTGAGTATCTCCCATCATAAAGAACTTGTTTAATCTCAGAGGCAGAGAGGGCTGCTTTCACGGAGACAGGGAAAATAAGCCCACAAATATTTTTGGGCCATTTTCACCTTTTAGGAAAGAACACTGACTGCACAGGAATCAGAGCAAAGCCTCTGACTGGGGACACAATGGGGAAGGGTATTCCCAGCCTCAGGAAGACTCTGAGTGCCGGAGTATGGGCTTGCAGTGAGAGTAGCCATAAAAAGCTTCTACTCTCCCCAGCTGTGTGCAAAAGCATGCCAAAAAAGCTCTTCTGTCATTGGTGACCACTGGATTCCCTCTTCTGCAGACAAGAGATCACACGGCGGAACAAGAGGTTCTGGAGAATCCTCTTTGGCTTGGTGATCCCAGTCATTCTTGGTGAGCATTCATGAGCAAAACTCTGCCAGCAGTAGCATGACTGCACTGAATGCCAGGCCAGTTTCACCCATTACCTCTGGAGCCCCCAAACGTGCCTGTAGAGTATGGCTAGGCACACCTGGAGGCCTGGGGGAAAGGTGGCAGGCATCTGTGCAGCCCTTCTCCATGTCCTCGGCTGATCTGTGGCCACCCAGCTACTGTAAGAGGAAAACAAGGCAGGATTATAGCGATACTAAGTAATTGTTGGAAAACAACTGTCACCTAGTGATGTGCATTACAGTTGCTGTCTACTCCTGGAGTTTGCTGTTAGTGGGGACTTTATGGGCTAGGGAAGAAGCACAGGTCAGTGACTGCTCCTGTGCCACAGGATGCTCCTGCAAAACAGCCTTTTGCTGATGGTGGTGGCATAAATCAGGGAATCCTCCCTTTGAGTCCAAAGGGATCCCAAGCAGCAACAGCTTTGGTCACCTCTTCCCGGAGAAAAGTCCTCTGGGAAGCCATGGTAGCTCTGTCAGGGCATGTTCATGAAGTGCCTTTGCCTTTCAGGGGCAGTCACAGATGTCTGCAGGAGAGCCCAACACCTTGCAGTAAGAGACATTTCCTGACCTGCAGCTGAGTGTGTACAGTAGGATGGGGCAGCCCTGTGCGATCTGCACTTGCTTATGCAAGTCCACGTGCTTGTCCACAGCTCATGTCTTGCCCTTGAGTGCAAGGCTGGGGGAAAGGGAGGCATTCCTGAAGCAGGCAGTGCAAAGTCTCACACCAAAAGCACGTCTCTTGCTCTCTCTAAGTGGAGAGGCCTTCAGGACAGGCTAGACCCTCACAAGACCTTCTTTCCCGCTGCCTACAGGAACTCAGTTGCTTTGTTGAGGCAGCAAGCCCACAACATGCAGCTTCTGAGGGAGCAGCTTGCTCGCCTGAGCGCCGAGATGAGCAGTACACATAAGATGATCTTGCCTTTGGTGAAGAGGGCTTGGAGGAGCACCCTGAGCAGTTCAGTGAGAGGCATCTCTTCTGTCCTGCCTCCTCCTTTGTTCTTCTCAGACATGAAGCAGGGCGCTTTTTCTCTTGGGCATATCTCTGAATATAGCACCTTGCCACCACATGGCAGGAAGAATCATTCCTAGAAAATGGGTGCCACTAGGCAGGGGGCCCAGGCAGCGAGGCTCTCCTGCAGTCATTCCCCATCTCCTGGGCAGATGCTGCGCACAGCTACAGCACAGAGGATTGTCCTGGCTCTTGTAGACCAGCAGACAGCAGCTGCAAGCAGCATGCTACAGGGAGCAGACATTGTGCGGTGCATCAGAGAGCCAGGTTGAGAGTGGCTCCTGACAGCACATTGTGGGGTCACTTTCTGCCAGGCTGCTCCTGTTCTGGGCGTTTCAGGCAGTTGCTGGTCAGCTGGGGTATTGACCTGCTGTGTGAGAGTGTAGACTGCCCAGGGCAGGACCCCTGAGAAGGCTTCTCCCTTTGCTCTTTCCTGGGGCTCAGTAGTCATGCAAAACTGCCCGCTCTATGGCTTGTTTCCCCTCTTCATTTATGTCTTCCCAGGAAGTTCAGCAGCTAAAAGAGGCAATGCCAGCTCCCATGCTGGAGAACCTCACCCAGCGGTCTGACAGTGCACTGAAAAGCTCAAGTAGGGAGCCATGAGGGCAAGACTCATCATGTACAGCTTGTGGCTAGCACTTGCAAAAGGAGGCTGTACCACAGGCTGCACATAAGAAAGCATCACAAGGTGCTAGAACACTGATGTCCAAGAGCAAAACTCCTGCAGAGAGGCCCACCTTCATGCACACCAGGCCTGATGTGGGGCTTCTTGCCCCACAATCTTGCCTCTGGTGCTGTATCCCCACCAATATTTCTGTACACAGGCTCTCTTCGTCTGCTCTGAGAGGCTCTGCAGAGTCTCTTCCCTTTCCACTGAGCTTTCCCCTGAACAAAACACAAACAGCTTGATCATCCTTTACTGTCCACACAGCAAGCCCTCAGCTTCAGCCTGCTGTACTTCAAACTTGCTCATTCAAACACTCAGCTGGCAGGGAGTGACAGCCTCCTTTACCCTCACCTGCTTGGCGCGTCTGACTTGGCAGCAGGGAGTGTGGGAGTCACAGGTGCTGGGACTGGCGGGCAGCCTTCAACACTCTCTAGGCATTCAACTTCTCCTTGTCTGTGCCTATGACAGTCAGCTTGTGACGTCCTTACGGGTGCCACCATCAACATGCAGAGAACATCCAGGAGCTACAAGTGGGCCGAGAAAGGGCTCTGCAAGGCTCTTTGGTTGCTCTGCTCTGAGAAGCTCTGCTGTGACCCCTCCACATACAATTTTGCAGGTAGCACAGCACCAGACATCCAGTTTGGCTTGGTGCCTTCCTGCAGAGCCAGCAACAAGTCCCAGTGGCTCTCCCCTCTCACTGGGACAATTGCTCAGCACCAAACCATTGACACCATGGGTGTAGGGGGAAGTAAAACAGGTCTCAGCATCTTTAGAAGCGCAGGGCTTCCCTGCAGGAGAGAAACTCAACTCAAAGGTCTCTGCTGCCCAAGTCCCAGGTCGCAGCTGGCTGCAGATTTATCCCCGTAGCAATGCTATTACCCTACTGCCTGTCTGATTCTCCCTTCTCTGACAGGCTGAGAGGGGGAAGTGCACAGAAGCCCCAGGTAGATTTGCTCTAGGACCTGAGCTCTCAACTGTTCTTTCAGATATGTCATAGTCCAGACTTCCATTTCTCAGCAGCACTGAGAGTCTCCTTCACAGGGCACAAAGGACGCGTGTGTATTTCTGTCTATTCCCTCTTCCCTGTTTACTTATATATGACAATAAGAGTTGGAAACATATTAGGGCACTTGTGCTGCTGCTTCCATGAGTGGTGGTGTTGCCCCCCTCACTCGTTCACTGTTCACTTATATTGTTTCCTGCTTTCAGCCTGATGTTACTCCTGGACAGTGCTGCGGTTTCTGAGGGTCTCAGGGGCAGGTGGGCTGCCCACACCCATCCAACCAACCGCTATCACTATGCAGCACATTTACAAGGATGTGTCCCCCTCTGGGTCTGTGAGCAGTGCCCCCCGAGATTTCACTGTCTCTGTAAGTCTCCTCCTGGCTGGGAGGCAGCTATGGGTAAAAGCCAGAAAAGGCCCTCCCTTGACTTTGCGTATCCTCTATAATCCTATGGCTAAGGTCTCCAGTGAGCAGTGTGTGCAGGGCTATGTGCAGTGCTGTGTGCAGAACTGTAGTGTCTTACTCCTTATAAAGATGTGTTCAGTGTTCTTGGTCATACATTTTGTGGCGCTTGAGGAGAAGACTCACTTTCACTGTGACCCGTGCTAGACTAACACTCAAACGGAAGGCGAGATGGGGCGGGGTATGGCAAGTGATCCCACATGATTGTCTTCCTGACCTCAAGTGAAGATTGATCCCTGTACTTTGTTTCGAAGGGAGTGGAGAAGGAGGGAAAAGAAGAAACTCTCCTTGGCACATTCACATACGACGTAGAAAGAGAGGCCATTCAGACCTTCCCTCTGAAGGCAGAGGAAGTCTGTGTGGGTGAAGACCAGGTAGAAAGAAGGTTTCCCCTCAGGTGTGTGGCACAAAGAGTATCCCCAGTCTCATCACAGGGTGAGGATGGTCAGAGAGGTCGGCTCTTAGCAGGGCCACAGCTGGCAGAGGGAGATGCATGGCTTGTAGTGTTGCTCTTTGTACCCCAGCAACAATATTTCCTCTTCCCATGATTTCCTTACAGCGTGAGCTCTCCAAAGCATTTCAATATATAAAGCTGGAGGTTCAGAGCAACTGAGGAAACGCGGAGTACACTTGCATTTACAAAGTGCAGGTTAACGAGAAGGTGGCAAGACAAACATCATTGCAAGAACCTGAGAACATGGGGAGAGTAGTTCTTAATAGGAAATAAAACTAGGTAACGAGACAAGGCTGGCCCAAGTGCGGCGTAAGAGAAGACCTGGGGTCTTCTCTTAGTGCCAAGGGAATACCTGGCGCACGATAGTAGCAGGGGCTGGTGTAGCGGCAGGACAGAGGGTACCGTCATAGGGTAACACAGGGTAACAGCAGGCTGGGGAAATGGCCTGCGGAGTATCACCATGCTCTGCATAGCAGCACGGCCTGTATTGAACACAGCAGCCCGGGAGAGCAGCAGGTCAGGGCAGAACTAAAGGATAATGGCAGGGCAGGCTGTAGCAGCAGCCCTGGTTCTGGCAGACCTGGAGCAGGGCCAGCCCGGGCAGCCCCTAGACAGGTTAATGGCAGGGTTGCAGTAGCAACACAAGCAAGTAAGGGCCCGACAGGGTGCCAGCAGCTCTGGGGACGCCAGCACTGGCAGCAGGACTCCTTCCATGATCCGCACGTGCAGAGAGGGACCGTGTCAGGAGCCGCATGTGATACGGGCAAAGCTCACCAGCGACAGCACTCTTTGGCAGCTGAAGCTCTCCCTTCTGCTTCTCACTCTGCTGCTTGTGCCCAGTGCTAGGAGAGGCCAAAGTGCTGCTGGAGCATGGGACTGCCTGCAGCACCTCTGAAGGAGGCAGGAGCTTGTGCTGCATGTGTGGCATTTTCAGCATACATGGCAGCCACACGTGGCAGGGGCCTTGGAGGCATCCCACCGTTCTGCAGATGCCACCAGCTCAGGCTCTGCTGAATTCTTGCTGGGGGACAAGTCCTCAGAGATAAGGAGTTGCTCCAGATTGTCTTCTTGGAGGACACGCTCCCGGAGAGTTGGCTAATATTCAAACAAAACTTTCCCCAAACTCAGGATCGGTGCATGCCTAGAAGAAAAAAGTCAAGCAACTTACTTTTCCACAAGTGCGTGGATGGGCAAAGAACTGTTTGATAAACTTAATGAGAAAAAGAGCATGTACATAATGTGGAAGAAGGGCCCTGCCACATGGGAAGAATATAGGAACATTGACAGAAAATGCAGGGATGCAAGGAGCAAGTCCAAGGCCCATTTGGAACCAGAGTTAGCGAGATATGTCCCGGGCAACAGGAAGGACTTCTCTAAATACATCATAAGCAAGAGGAAGACTAGGGAAAATGTTAGTCCACTGCTGAATGGAGAGGGTTCCTTGGTCACGGAGGCAGTGTTGCTAAAGGCCCGCTTTGCTTCTGCCTGCTGCTAAGACAGTTGCCCATGAACTACAGAGCCCGGAGACAAAAGAAATGACCAGGAGAGAGGAAGACATTCAGCTGGTCGAGGAGGACTGGATTAGGGATTATTTAGGCAAACTGGACACTCATAAATCTATGGGCCTGGATGTAATGCACCCAGGAAGTGCTGAGGGAGCTGGCAGGAGTCATTGCTCAGCCGTCCTCCATCATCTTTGAGAGGTCATGGAGAGCAGGGGAGGTGCTGCAGGACTGGGAGAAACCAGCATCACTCCTGTCTTCCAAAAGAGCAAGAGGGAAGAGCCGGGAAACTACAGGTCAGTCAGCCTTACCTCCGTCCCTGGAAAGGTGATGGAACAACTCATCCTAGAGACCATCTCTAGGCATGTCAAGGAAAAGAAGGTGATCAAGAATAGTCAACATGGATTCACAAAGGGGAAGTTGTGTTTCATGAACCTGATAGCCTTCTACGATGGGATGGCTGGCTGAATGGACGATGGGAGAGCCATGGATGCTGTCTACAGGGACTTCAGCAAGTTTTTTCAACACAGTCTCCCATAACATCCTCATGCGAAAGTTTAGGAAGTGTGGACTGGACGAGTGGACAGTGAAGAGCCCAGAAGATAGTTATACATGGGGTTGAGTCTAGTTGGAGGCCTGTGTCCAGCAGTGTCCCACAGGGCTCAGTACTGGGCCCGCTGCTCTTCAGCTTATTCATCATTGACTTAGACAAGGGCACAGAGGGCACCCTCAGCAAGTTTGCAGGTGACACCAAACTGGGTGGAATGGCCGACACTCCCGAGGGCTGTGCTGCCATTGAGAGGGACCTAGACAGCATGCAGAGTTGGGCAGAGAGGAACCTCATGAGGTTCAACAAGGACAAGTGCAGGGTCCTGCCCCTGGGGAGGAATAAGGGGTTGATCTGCTGGAAAGCAGCTCCGCAGAGAGGGATTTGGGAGTCCTGCAATGTGCCCTCGTGGCCAAGAAGGCCAGTGGCATCCTGGCCTGCATGTGGAGGAGTGTTACCACCAGGTTGAGGGAGGGGATCCTGCCCCTCTCCTCAGCTCTGGTGAGGCCGCAGCTGGACTACTGTGTGCAGTTCTGGGCTCCCCAGTACAAGAAGGACAGAGAACTTCTAGAGAGGGTCCAGCGTAGAGCAACAAAGATGGTAAAGGGACTGCAGCATCTATCTTATGAGGAAAGACTAAGTGAGCTGGGCCTGTTTAGCCTTGAGAAGACTGAGAGATCTGATGAATATGTGTAAGTACCTGAGGGGATAAGGTAGGGAGGATGGGGCCATACTCTTCTTCGTGGCCGCCAGGGATAGGACAAGGGGTAGTGGGTACAAGTTAAAACACAGGTAGTTCCATTTCCATGTAAAGAAGAACTTCTTAACAGTGAGGGTGACAGAGCACTGGAACAGGCTGCCCAGAGAGCTAACTCTACTTCTCTGGGTATGTGCTGATTAGGGCCAAAGCACAGAAATAGCCAAGCCATACGCCATACATGCTGTACCCCAGAACTGCTCATAATAGGAGTCATAATTCCTGTGGCAATCTATAACTCTTCAAATGACAAAAAAAGAAAAACAAAGACACCACCCTGTGCCCTGTGCTGTAGGTGCCCCTGCTGGAGCAGCGGGCTTGGGCTAGATGATCTCTAGAGTTCCATTCCAACCTTAACAATTCTGTGATTCTTTGATTGTGTGACTTGATCTCTGCTTTCAAGAAAAGGCTGCCAGGGCAGGCATTGTGAATTGGGGTGTCTACTGGCTTTTTCCAGATCACAGAAGCAGCCTGCTTTTACATACTACCCACTTCTTTCACAAGTGATTTCCACACACCAGGTTCTTTTCAGATACTCCAGGCTCCTCAGGGCCCAACGCTAGGTTTGGCAGCCCAACAGTAGGTAGGGAAGGCTGCAGGCTGAGAGAATGTGTGTGAGAATGGCTGAAATGGTCATGTAGCCGGGGAAAAAGGGCATCAGCACTGAGGTCGCAGCCTGGGCTGCAGGTTCACAGAAAGGTGGCAAGATAGACGTCGTTGCAAGAACCTGAGAACATGGGGAGCGCTGTTCCTAATAGGAAATAAAGCTATATAAGGCAGGAGCAAGGAAATGGAACTGTAAGTGCAGCATTAAGAAGAGGCCTAGGGTAACGGCAGTGCCAAAGGAGCACCCAGCCTGGGATACCGGTAGGGGCTGGGATAGCAGCAGGTCAGAGGGTACTCTGGGAGAAAATGGCCCATGGGGTATCACCCTGCTGCGCATAGCAGCACGGCCCATACTGAACACAGCAGCCTGGGAGAGCAGCAGGTCGGGCCAGGGCAGAAGGTGTGGGATACTGGCAAGACAGACTGTAGCGGCAGCCCCTGCTCTGGCAGACCTGAAGCAGGGGCAGTCCGGGCAGTCCCTGGCCATACTAATGGCAGGGCTGCGATAGCGGCATGAGCAAGGACGAGCCCAACAGGGGTGCCAGCAGCCCTGGGGACGCCAGCGCCAGCAGCAGGACCCCTTCCATGATCTGCACGTGCAGAGAGGGACCGTGTCATGAGTCCCACATGACACAGGCAAAGCTCACCAGCGAGAGCACTCCTTGGTAGCTGAAGTTCTCCCTTCCGCTTCTCGTTTTGCTGCTTGTGCCCAGTGCTAGGAGAGGCCAAAGTGCTACTGGAGCGTGGCACTGACTGCAGCACCTCTGAAACAGGCAGGATCTGCTGCCTGCGTGCGCGATGCTTTCATGACACATGGCAATCACGCATGGCGGAGGGCTTGGAGGCATCACACAGTTCTGCAGATGCCACCAGCTCTGCGCAAGTCACAACCATTTAGAAAACTCCCCAGAATTCATTCTCTGGTGAATGTAGCTCTGCATTCCTTAAAACAAAAAAAAAAAGAATAAACAAACAAGCAAACAAATAAGGACATCTTAATTCTCTTAATGTGGTCAGGAAGCCCTGCCAGTACTGGCTTGAATCTATTATGCCTTCAAATGTACTCTGCTGGCTGGGTCAGAGAAACATTTATGATGGGGGCTACCACATCAGACCCTCACCCTGGTCTTGCTTCTGTCCCTTGGCTTGTTGTCCCCAAGTGCAATAAAACTGGTCACGCTGTTTGTGCAAGACTTCTCTCTTTTGACTGCTGCTGGAGTGAAGGCTGATTCTCTTGTGAAAGCCAGGCTGTTTTGCACAGGTAACACCCAACTCAGCTCTCTGGGCCTGGTTCTTTGCTTCCTGCCTGGTATGTGCAAATCCTTCTCTCTTCTATATGTCCTCTTTCTATCCCCTTGGCTGTTTCTCACCCCTCCTCAGTCATCCTTGGTGGCTACAGATCAATTACCTTATTGCAATACAGACCACAGACAAAAACTATATAGGAGGACACTATGTCCTCGTTCACCATGAACTAGGATGGAAACTTGTCACCAACAATCATTTCTTTCTACTATGATTTTTCAGTTGTTTAAACTAAAGTCAGCAACACGGGAGATATTAATTTTGAAGGAATAAGTAACTTTTACCAGGATTTCCAGATGACTGCTACGAGGAACACACTGGACACATACACCCATGTACACATAAACTCTTCTGGTAGAAATCAACCATACTTGCTTGTCATCTGGAGATAACCTTCTGCAGTAACCTGATTTTTTGTGACAACACTACTTCTTATATCAATATCTACATCTTTCTGAACTGATTGGCCTTGGCAACGTATAAAAAATATCCAACCTTCTCTGAAGAAGATGGCATCACCTGAACTGAAGAAAACCACTGAGAGTAGACTGAAGTGTGACACCTAGTTAATACAGAAAGATAACACAATCTTTGCTCACTATAGCTAAAAAGGGAGACTGCAACACTGCATTCAGTAACTGCCTGAAACAACTACTGACTTATAAATTTAGATAGGAAAGAAATTCCAGAGCCTTCAGTGCTGCTAAATGTGCCTCTTCATTTTTGCACATGCAGCACACAGTAACAGCCACATGGAATCCACATCAGTCAAGTCAGTTAGGCAATAATTCACCAGAGAGAGAAAGCAACTCCTTGATCAGCACTAAAAGCCACTGCTGTGCATGAAGGTCCACAGCAGAAAGTTACAGTTCTATCTGACCCCTGTGCCTTAAATATATAGGCAGCAGAACACCTGAGGCAAACTGCAATAATGCTTAAAGCACATAGGGCAGCAGGAGTAACTATCTCAAAAGCTACAGATAATGTTTCATGTCTTCAAATGTGTAACAGTTGAGCATTCAGAACACAAAGCCAGAATCTTTTCTAAATCACATGTAAATAGTATAAGAAGGAACAGGTAAGTTGCAACAAGGGAAATATAAAAGATTTGAGAAAGAAAGATACTACAGCAAGAATAAGAAAACATTAAAACATGTTCCCTGCACAGGCTGTGGAATCTCCAGCTTTTGGGATAGTTGTAATTCCTCAGATCCTGAACAATCTGATTGAAGTTGTCCTTGCTTTAAGTGACAAGCAGGACTTTGGGAAGGCACTTCTAAATTACTCCTTACTTACAGGCTATGAAAGTTTGTGCAGTAAGACACCCAAGACAAGTGTTCTGTGGGTAAAGTACATATTTCATACATACATACCGCTTGTTTGTTTGTTTTTTAAAGAAGCCTTATTGCTTTATTTGGATTTTGACAAAATTAATTTTTTTCTTTAGTGTAAGTCTTGTCCAAGATTTATTTATAATCACTGAATATTTTTGAGTAGCTATCAACTTTATCCACAGATCCAAATGATGGCACAACTGAATGACATTTTTGTGACCAGTACAACATTTTCTCTATATAATGAGTAACCTTTGGAGAATGCAATTCTGACTTTCAATTTAGTATTTTTTTAATATAAAAACAGCACAGCTTTGAAACATTCTGCGGGTATATTTTACACAATATGAGAATACAGGTTGGCTACAATTTCCAAACACTCTTCTGAGAAACTTCTAACATCACCAACTAACCATGTTGTATCTTCTCCAAATTAAAAGTGCGTACACATTCAAGAATTTTACACATTCTCAACCATTTTTAACACACACAGCTCCCATGAGGTGTCTTGTTCTCCAAGGGAAAAGAAAGTAATTAAAACAAATTCACTGTTTTAAGAAGTGTTCATTACAAAACATGCTACTTTTTTCCTGCAGAGTCAGACCAAAAGGATCTGTTGACAAGTCTCTTTGGGAGTCTTAGTATCAACGGTGGTCTCTCTGGATTCTCTAGAAAGGAAGTCCTGGGAGAAGGCAGCTGACTGGATGCTGCTGCTTGTACTCGTTGAACATGGCTAGCTGTAATTCCTGTGTGAAATGTATTGCTACTGTTATCCACAGCTGCAAGACTCTGATCAGCTGATGTTTCCTGAATCTCGATGTTACTGTTTCTAAAGTCACCATCTAAGTCCTCTCTCACAGTAGCAATACTACAGTTTTTACCCATTATTCCCGTTTCCTTGCTGACCTTATAAACATCCTTACCTTCTGTCTCTCCCAGAAGAGTCTCCCTCTCATTTATGTGGGGTGAGCCTGTCCAAGTAATACTACTGTCACACTCAATACTTTCTGGCTCCTTGTCACTATCACTATCAATTGTAATCACAACTGGAGAAGAATGTACTGAGTTACTCAGGTGGTGTTTCCGGTGTTTCTTCTTGTGCTTTTTCTTTTTCTTTTTATGATGTCTCATTGTGTCTGTCATTTTTCCTTCATAAACTATCTCCACACTTGGACTCCTTGTCTTTTTCTTCTTCTTCTTATGCTTTGTCTCACTACTTGCTTGGTTATCTGAGAGGGTATTTTCATTTTTGTAGCAGTCACTGAATTTTGACGATTTCTTGGGGTCATTTTCTTTCTCTAGAACTGTACTCCCCTTGTCTTCAGTCTCCAAGTGGCGGGTTTTATACTTTCTTTTTCCACCAGGCTTTTCACTTTTCATTCTGTCAGTCCCTCCAGATGGTGTCCTGGATCTATTACTTGATCGGCTCCTGGACCTGCATCTTTCATAATAGTAATAATGTCTCTCATGGAGTCCTCTCTGACTACGTGGATCTGTCCTTTCAGTAAAGGATTGTATCCTGTATTCTGGACTAGCAGATTGTCTTGAATAGTGAGCTCTAGACTGAGTCTTCCTCCTATATGAGGATTCATAGCCGTCTCCAACCACATTTCGACTATAAAAAGTATAACCCCATTGGTATCTACTTTGATAGTTGTCTCTTACATAATAATGATCACTGTCTCTGCTTCTCGATCTTCTTTTGCTATGGCCTTTGCTACGGGATCGTGATCTGCTTACTTCTCTGGATATTGTGCTCTCACGACTTAGAGAGTCTCTCTGGCTTTTTCGAGAGATGCTAGAATCACGAGTTCCTGACCTTCTCTTGTTTCTTTTGCTTCTATGTTTGCTGCTATCTCTGCTTCCTGATCGTTTCCTTTTAAGTCGTTCTTTGCTGTGATGAGCCCTCCCAGTTCTGTGGCCAAGACTTGCTCTGCTGTGCTTTGAATAGGACTGTGGACTCTTGGACTTTCTCTTTCTGGACAGTCTGTGATCACAAGGAGAATGCATCCTGTCCCTTCCTGAAGAAGGGCTCCAGATCAATTCCTCTGCAGATAAATTTTTTATTTTACTTTTGTTGTCATCATCTTTTGACTCTATCTTCTCAGTTGCAGGGGAGAAACAGCTTTTACAGCTACCCAGGTTTTCATTATACATAGGGGAGTGTGGTGAGGAACTCCTGCTTGGTTCACTGTCACTGCAACTGTGAAACTGAACTGGCTGTTGTTTCTTCACATCATCCCTTCTCTCTTCCTTGACTGATTCCTCAGAATCCGAAGACAATTCAACCAACTCTGGTGTCCTCTCAGCTATAGGCTTAACATACCCCACAATAACACAGTTGTCAGAAGAAGAATCACTGTCATTTGAATCAGCATTAGCCTGCAACTGGGTTTGCATTTCCGTTCTTTTTGTTGCAGAGTCCTCATCAGAACTTTCTGAAGTCTCCAAAGAAGAAGCGATGGTTGCATGAACCTCTTCTGATATGGAGTATGAGGGCCCTGGAGTTTCATCATCCCAGGGAGCTTGATCTATACCAGTCATGGATGAATTGTGCTCTGGACCTTGAGAATCTGCTTCATCTGGAGATATTGTAATAATTGATGAATCTGAGTGGCTTCCTTCATCATATGATGGAGCAGGACAGTCATAATTGGCATGCTGATCATATGCCTCTAGGTTAAAAGGACATCTGGCAAAACTGACAAATTCGTGTAGGAAATGTTCAGTACGATTTAACAAAAATGGCTTTAAATCATCAGCAAAGGCCTGGCTTTCGAGATCATACCTCGTCACATTACTCATGATGATATGCTGCACAATGTTAACCAAAGATCCATGGGCACCAAACAAGACTGTAAGTTCCCGCTTCAACCAGGGAACCAACCTGTGAAGACAAGCAGGGTTCCGTCGAAAAAACTCTGCTGAAATATCTCGATAGCGGCCACCATCCTGAATACTACGAACACGCACACCAGTGCGATAGAGAGCTCTGCGGAAGTTGATCATGTCCTCCTCCTGAATCTGCCGCAGAGACCTGCCCTCTGCACTAGCTTGCCTCCTTGAGGCAAGCCTCCTTATCATCTGCTGAATCTCTCCATCTCTCTGCCGCACTGGTTGGCTTGACAGCCCTTCAAACAATATCCCATTATCAGGAGGGGACAGCGTCCTTCGAGAAGAGGAAGTGTGACGATGGTAAGATGAAGTGCGACGTTCCCTTGTTAACGTAGTACGATAACGAAATCTCCGGCCATCAGGGCTTGCAAAAGAGCCATTTTCTGATGGTCTGAGTATGTACTCCTTAAAATCATCCTCAGCACGAACTGTATGGAAAATGGAATGGAAAGGCTGTTTGCAGAGAGGACATTCTGCCTTGTTTTTTGACCATTCCTGGACACAACGGAAACAGAATTTATGCAAGCAACGATCTAGATATGCAACATTGTCGAATCTGTCCAAGCAGATAGGGCATTTGGAGTCAGGAGATGCATCTGTTGGCACTGTCTGATGCAGCTTGCTTGTGCTAGCTTTTGGTGAGAAGTTGTTATCCACTTCAAATTCTGACGAGGACATGCTCTACAAAAGAGAGGATAATTATCCTTCCTGAGATTGAAGAATGTCAAAGTCTAGACAAAGAAACCAGTGCTATCTTTCCTTTAGGTTGTAAAAAGCAATGACAAGCTTTGACAAGATTATTAAATAAAAAGACAGAATGACGTAAGTCCTCTTCTTGGCTTTTCCTCAGAATACTGCTTCTATCAAGAAGTTAGAAGCCATGGTTAAATTTCATCCCAAAACATAAAGAAAACAAATGACTCTGAAAGATGCCCAGGCTTAGGAACCGCAGTTCTAGAAATCCTGCTTTACCCACTAACATAAACTAATCTGTCTTCCCTAATAAGCACAGAACTGTCCTCTCTCCTACATTTTTTCAGGGGAAGTCTTTGTTTAAACTATAACCTATTTTAAAGGAAGGTAAGAGCCTGTGTGACTATGTATTCAGCAGAACCCTAAAACAGCTACTCACTTATGGAGATGGACCTACCAGAAATCTCAGTAACTGACAAGTACTGTTCCCCAAAACATCGTTTTTCTTCCCATTCTTAGGCATCCATCCTTGACACTGGTGTTTGTTCCTTCTTACTTGAAAAGGAACACTTTTTTTGCTTTTCAGCTCTGTATTCTTCTTTTATTAATGACACCTTTTTGCACTGCACTGTCTGTTCAGCAGATAGTTCCTTGCTGCAGACTCTGCCTACAAAGCTCTTCAGGGATGATGCACAGGGGTAACTGACTGGCACTATATTTTTAGGGAAAGTCGCCCTGCAGTCAGCACTCTGTAGTTTCTGCCCAGCTGGAAGGCCTAAACAAAGCAAGATGTATCAAAAATGAACATGAAAAGCAACAGATACACATAGTAAGGCTTATGGTTAGTAGATGTACATCATATAAAGCAGTTTCAAAAATTGGCCCACAAATACATAGATCACTACCAAAACACCTGTACTAAATTCTTTGCTCTATGATATCATAGCAAAATAAGACTTTTTTGTTGAAACAACAAAAATGTTTATGTCAACTAATACCAGAAGTGATAAGATTTAACTCATCTACACTTGAAACAGGTAATTTTTAAAACACAAAAGCACATCCAGGACTTGCTCTTTCTGGCAGCACAAGCAGAGCTTGGAGCATTACACAATTTAACTGGAACGTGAAACACACAGGCATTTTTGGTGACTACACAGAGGACTCTATCCTCCTCCCCACCCTTAAGTCACTATTTTCTTTTAGTTATTTTCTTATAGTTTCCAACACCATTTTCATCACAAGGGTTTATCTGATGCCGCTAACACTTCCAAAATTAAAAAACAGTGATTCGACTCAAGGGGAAAAACAGAACATGCCACCCCCACCACCAGCTCCAGCGCCACTCACAGCACCCCCGTCACCGGTCCCAGCGCCACTAACGGCCCCTCTGACGCCGGCCCCAGCGCCACTAACGGCCCCTCTGACGCCGGCCCCAGCGCCACTAACGGCTCCTCTGATGCCGGCCCCAGGGCCACTAATGGCTCCTCTGATGCCGGCCCCAGGGCCACTAATGGCTCCTCTGATGCCGGCCCCAGGGCCACTAATGGCTCCTCTGATGCCGGCCCCAGGGCCACTAACGGCCCCCTTGCCCTACCGCTGGCCCCACCGCCACTAACGGCCGCCAGGCCCGTCCCGCCGCACTCACCGCCGCCGCGGGCTCCTCGGTCGGGCGCCGCCGGGCGCAGGCGGTCGCTGAGGCGGCGCTGGGGCGCTGTCGCCGCGGGCAATGTCCCGTTGCCGGGTGTCGGCGACGGGCACCGTCGCCCGGGTGGCGCCGCAGTTCCGACATTGCGGTCGCGGTGCCGGGGCCAGCGGGACAGCGCGGGGGGGCTGCGCGGCGCCGCGCGGGAGCTAAGCGCGGCCGCAGCGTCACTTCCAGCGCGCGGCCGCCACTGCNTGGCGGCGGCGCCCGCGCCGTGACGCGGAGGCGCCGGGGGCGGTGCCGGGGCCGGTGACGGAGACCGCGCCGAGGGCGGGAGCGGAGCGGGGCGGGGGGAGCCCTCCTTGCACCGTCCCCTGTGCGCGTAGCCGGGCGGCCGCGCGCGCCGGCCGGAGAGGAAGGGGCGGCTGCGAGTCCTCACGCACAAGGGAGCGGCCCAGAGTTCTTCCACATAACGGAGCGGCCCCGAGTGCTTGTGCATAATGGAGCAGTCCCTTATCCTCACATATAACGAAGCTCCCCCGCATGCCCTGGCTGATGAACAGGGCTAAGGAGCATATGAATGGTGGGCAGGAGAGACTGAGGGGAGCCGAGAGTTGGTGCCTTTACAAATGGAGGAATTGCTCCCCGTTCTCTGCTGGTGCCTGCAACAAAGCAGCCAGCCAACCTCAGGGGAGGAGAGGTGCAGGGAGCCCAGTATGCACTGGCCAGGAGGTCTGTAACCTCTGCGTAACATGGCCAGTGGCAAAAGGGAAGGGAATAACTCAGTCAGGAAATTAGGTTAAAAGGAGGCTGCGCCCTGCAGCAATTTGAGACCCCACAGGGGTTTACCCAGTGAACGGGCCCTTTATTCAAATAAAATTTTAGGACTCTGCTGTCTCCTTTATGGACTTCGTTTCTTAAATGCACAGTTCATTTTCTGCACCATACAGAGCGCATGCAGAAAGCACTAACAGCCCCCTGCGGGTCCAGAACCACATCTCCTAAAATCTACATACACTTTATGCTTCCCTATGGATTGGTTTGGAGTTGTCCTTGCTGGACAGACAAAGCTTCGAAAGAGCTGCCACTTGAGCGAGTGGACTGGGAGGAGGGCAGAGCAACATTCACAAGGGACCATGACTCCTGGGCAGTTTCCTAAATGGTTGTTTGGAAACCCAGAGCTGCTGGCATCTGCAGAACTGTGTGATGCCTCCAAGCCTCTGCCATGCATGGCTGCCATGTGCAGCTGAAGAAAAAGACCAGGAGTCCAAGTGTGGAGACAGTTTATGAAGGAAAAATGAAAGACACAATGAAACATCATAAAAACCACAAGAAGAAACACTGGAAACACCACCTGAGTAACTCAGTACGTTCTTCTCCAGTTGTGATTACAATTGATAGTGATAGTGACAAGGAGCCAGAAAGTATTGAGTGTGACAGTAGTATTACTTGGACAGGCTCAACCCACATAAATGAGAGGGAGACTCTTCTGGGAGAGACAGAAGATAAGGATGTTTATAAGGTCAGCAAGGAAACGGGAATAATGGGTAAAAACTGTAGTATTGCTACTGTGAGAGAGGACTTAGATGGTGACTTCAGAAACAGTAACATCGAGATTCAGGAAACATCAGCTGATCAGAGTCTTGCAGCTGTGGATAACAGTAGCAATACATTTCACACAGGAATTACAGCTAGCCATGTTCAACGAGTACAAGCAGCAGCATCCAGTCAGCTGCCTTCTCCCAGGACTTCCTTTCTAGAGAATCCAGAGAGACCACCGTTGATACTAAGACTCCCAAAGAGACTTGTCAACAGATCCTTTTGGTCTGACTCTGCAGGAAAAAAAGTAGCATGTTTTATAATGAACACTTCTTAAAACAGTGAATTTGTTTTAATTACTTTCTTTTACCCTGGAGAACAAGACACCTCATGGGAGCTGTGTGTGTTAAAAATGGTTGAGAAATGTGTAAAATTCTTGAATGTGTATGCACTTTTAATTTGGAGAAGATACAATATGGTTAGTTGGTGATGTTAGAAGTTTCTCAGAAGAGTGTTTGGAAATTGTAGCCAACCTGTATTCTCATATTATGCAAAATATACCCACAGAATATTTCAAAGTTGTTTTTTATTTACAAAAACAAAAAACAAGAAAGAACAAAAGACCAAATCGAAAGCCAGAAAATGCATTTTCCAAAGGATACTCATTCTGCAGAAAAAGAGTTGCACTGGTCACAAAAATGTCATTCAGTTGTGCCATCATTTGGATCTGTTGGTGCAGTTATTCCCAGAGAAGTTATCTCCTGAGAAATATTCAGTGATTATTACATAATTTTTTAACAAGGCATATTAAACTAAAAACAAATTCTGTCAAAATTCAAATAAAGCAGTAAGACTTAAAAAAAAAGAGAAAAAAAAAGCAGAGCGCAAAATTTATGTATCAAGTATGTACTTTACCCACAGAACACTTGTCTTGGGTGTCTTACTGCACAAACTTTCATAGCCTGTAAGTAAGGAGTAATTTAGAAGTGCCTTCCCAAAGTCCTGCTTGTCACTTAAAGCAAGGACAACTTCAATCAGATTGTTCAGGATCTGAGGAATTACAACTATCCCAAAAGCTGGAGATTCCACAGCCTGTGCAGGGAACATGTTTTAATGTTTTCTTATTCTTGCTGTAGTATCTTTCTTTCTCAAATCTTTTATATTTCCCTTGTTGCAACTTACCTGTTCCTTCTTATACTATTTACATGTGATCTTGAAAAGATTCTGGCTTTGTGTTCTGAATGCTCAACTGTTACACATTTGAAGACATGAAACATTATCTGTAGCTTTTGAGATAGTTACTCCTGCTGCCCTATGTGCTTTAAGCATTATCTCAGTTTGCCCCAGGTGTTCTGCTGCCTATACATGTAAGGCACAGGGGTCAGACAGAATTGTATCTTTCTGCTGTGGACCTTCATGCAGAGCAGTAGCTTTTAGTGCTGAATCAAGGAGTTGCTTTCTCTCTCTGGTGAATTATTGCCTAACTGACTTGACTGATGTGGATTCCATGTGGCTGTTACTGTGTGCTGCATGTGCAAAAATGAAGAGGCACATTTAGCAGCACTGAAGGCTCTGGAATTTCTTTCCTATCTAAATTTATAAGTCAGCAGTCATTTCAGACAGTTACAGAACGCCCTGTGTTGGCAGTTACTATTCTCTTTACCTGCAAAATGGTATCTAGCGGGTTTGCAGTACACAGCAACCAAAAGACCTTGCAGAGCTAATGATCTCCCTAGTCATAAGGGCAGGAAGTTCTCTGCAGATCAACTGCAGGACTTGGAAGGGAGATGGAGCTGCTACCTGCGAGATGCTTCCTGCAGACACTGGGCTCCTGCAGGGCTTCCCGCTGATGCTGCTGGAGGAAGGCCAGCAGAACTTGTTGCTTCACTCTGGCAAGGAAGCACAAGCTCAAGCTCAAGCTAAAGCTTTGCTGAGCTCCCCGCTGCAGGCCATGGCAGTATTCGGGGATGTATGCCACGCACATCAGCCCCTCTCCTTTGCACGACTTACCTGTCTTGCAATATGTGCATCTGCCTGCGGTGCTGGTTTTTGCTGCAGAGTCCATGATAGCAGCAGCATCAGACAGTACCCACCAACTGTAATTCACAGCAGCAAGGAACAGCGGGGTTACTAAGCAATTTTTTTCCCCTTGAGCCCTCTTTCACTGGAGCACTGTTCCAGTCCACACTCTTCCATCACGGGCTCCTTGTTCTCCGTGTTTCATTTTTCCTCCTGCAGTATTAGATTTGTTATAAACAGACAAATCTTCTGAGGCAATTAATTTCCCAGTATGCTTTATTTTAAATAGCAAGCAAGCAGCGCTGGGCGGCCAGGGAGCTGCACACACGTGCAGCTGATGTACTCAAAGGTCCTGATATAGACCAAGAGCAAAAACCAAGAGCAGTGTAGGAGACTACCTTTACAAAAAAAAAAAAAAAAAAGGGGTGGTATTTTAACCCAGGCTACTTCTGTGATGTGGGAGAGGAACACAGACAACATGCAAATGCAGAGAAACTGGCCTCTAGGTGATGGTTCCTTAAAGAGACGCTGCAGTGTTGCAGTCTCCTTTCTCAGCACGATGATGGCTGATCTTTGACTGTCACAGGGACCTTTTTCAAAAGCTTACATGATGGCAATTAACATGTACTTTCAATGTTGAACATGCAAGCCTTTGAAAATGCTGCTGTTGAGAGACTCCTCTATTAGGGAATAAAAGGACAAGACTACAGCAGAGGACTTGTTAGCATCTCATGCATTCATCCTTTCTCGTGTGGAACAATGTGCTGAGCTGACTTTGCAGGCCAAAGCTGCATTCTGAGTCTCCTTGGAGCTAGTTTCTTTTCTTCTTTGTTCTCCTGAGCAGCACCTCCAAAATGCCCCAATCCTCCTCCATTTGGAGCACCCAGAGGAGATTCATCAGTGCCAACAGAAAGTCATCCCTTTCTGTACTTCGGCATTGCACTACCATTGTGAAAGGAAAGGATCCAATGCTGTAACCTTGCTGATAAAGCCCTTAAGGCTCTCCGCCTTGCCTTTTCCATAGTGCATACTCTTCAAAGAAGCAGAGCTCTAGCACTTGTGCCACAGTTGCCAAGTGGGAAGGAAGAGAAAGGCCAGGGGCAGAAAGCAGAGCTTCAGCCTCAGGAGGCTGAGAACAGGTCCTGTGGCCTCACGCGGAGAAGGCACCAATCATGAAATGAGCCTGGCCTGTGGGGGCCGTTTCCTTAAAGGAGACCCTGCACGGATGGCCCTCAAGGCACTGCTGCTCAGCACCTGCTTCTGCAAAGGGGCCTACACTGCCTTTGCAGACCGGATGCCCTTTGCTCTGAGAGGAATGTGAGGAAAGCACTGGGCCGGGTGCTCCCTTGGCACTGCGCTTAACCCAAGGCTCCTTATACGCCGCGCTTGTAGTTGCATTTCCTTGCTCCTGCCTTGTCTTGTTACATAGTTTTATTTCCTATTAAGAACAGCTCTCCTTGTCTGCTCAGGATCCTGGAACGACGTCTTCTCTTGCCACCTTCCCATGAACCTGCACTCGGTAAATGCAGGTGTACTCCGCGTTTCCCCAGTTGCTCTGAACCTCCAGCTTTATATACTGAAAGGCTCTGGAGAACTCATGCTGTAAAGAAATCATGGGAAGAAGAAATATGGTTGCTGGAGTACAAAGAGCAACACTGCAAGCTACGCATCTCCCTCTGCCAGCCGTGGCCCTGCTCGGGGCCCGGCCTCTCTCACCATCCCCACCCTGCCATGCGACTGGGGATGCTCTTTGTGCCACAAGCCTGAGGGGAAACCTTCTTTCTGCCCGGCCTTTGCCCACACGCGCTTCCTCTACCTTCAGAGGGAAGGTCTGAATGGCCTCTCTTTCCACGTCATACATGAATGTGCCAAGGAGAGTTTCTTCTTCTCCCTCCTTCTCCACTCCCTTCAAGACAAAGCAGCAGCATTAGCCTCGGCACACCACGGCGCCCAAACGAGGCAGGAGGCACAACAAGTGGATGCTCCCCATGGCATTGTTTTCCCCTTGAAGCCCACAAACCCAAGCAGCAGAGACTTACGGAAACAGTGAAGTCTCGGGGGGCACTGCTGACCATACCACTTGGTGAGACAGCCTTGTAAATGTGCTGCAGAGTGAGAGCAGCTGGCCAGATGCGAGCAGGCAGCCGAATGACCACGTGCCCCTGCGAGCCTTGGAAAGCCCAGCACTGTCCAGGTGTCACGTCAGGCTGCAAGCAGAACACAACAGCAAGGAATGGGCAGGCTGTGAGCGGGGCACCACCAGGGCCAGGCAACCTGGAACCACAGGCAGCCCTTTGCCTACGTGCTGCATTTCTGCGGCAAAACGAAAAGCACGTGGGAGGCAGGGCACAAGAGCAGAGGCCTCCTGCACCTGCCCAAGGGGGCTCTCCAGATGATTAAGGGAAGGAAAATCTGTCGAGTCCATGACATCTGCTACCTCCCCCTGGACTCAGGGCCCTGCACAAACATCTCTACCTGCCCAGCAGAGTTTGGTCCCACCAAATGTACTAGGAAGGAGGGACTCCTTCCCCTCGCTGTTCTCTTTTGGTACCTGCAAAATGCTATCTGGACGATTGGGAGGGATTGGCGACAGGGTGCCACCCCTCTTTTTAGTTCCTCGCAGTTCCACTCCTAAAGGAGCTCTAGCTTTCTTTCAAGTAAAAACCTGGTGTGTGAGGAATCCCTGCTGCAGTTCTCAACAGAAGGGAGATAGCCTGGCCTTTTGCCCTGCTTCCCAGGAAGGAACTAAGGAATTCTGCTTCATTACCTGCAATATGCTATCTGGCGGGTTTGCAGCACAGAGGAACCAAAAGACCTTGCAGAGCCAATGATCTCCCCAGTCGTAAGTGCGGGAAGTCCTCTGCAGATCAATTGCAGCGCCTGAAAAGAAAAGAAGATGGAGCTGCTGCCTGCGAGATGCCGCAGCCCAGCTGCTTCCAGGGCATTTGTAACACTGCCTGCCAGCTGCAGGCCAAGCAGAGGGCTTTCTGTAGCAAAGCACAGCACAATACACTCTTTCCCTTTGGGTCAACAGGAAAGCTCAGGGGAGACAAAGAGAGCCTCTGCGCTGGCACGGAAAGCTCAGAGGGCAGCAGCACCAGAGAGGCACCAGCATGGAGCTCCAGAGCAGGAGCTGGTGGGGGTCAGAGACAGCTCCTCTGCCACAGCCTTGCTCGTGGACCCCACATGTCCTTTCATCTCCCGCCACCTCGGTGAGCACGGGCTGCCACACAGCCTCCCTGTGTACACAAGCACAGCACGCGGAGACTTTTCTGCCTGTGTCCTCACCTGAGGTCTTCAGGGCCCAGTCAGCGAGCTGCACGTGGCCTTCATCATACAAGGCCTCTCTCATTTGCTGCATTTCCTGGTAAAGACAGAAATAAGCACAGGAGATCACCACCTCAGCAGGCAGCTCAGTAGGGCTCCCACTAGACCCAGCCCAGAGGAAAGGGAAGAGTCTGGCTCAGAACATGAAAGTCCAGCCTTGTGAAGAGCCCTGAAACACTCAGTTCTTTCACAAGCGTTTCTAGGAAAAGGACGCAGCGGGGAAGGCCACGCGTGTGCACAGCCCGAGTAGGGCCATGGGGCAGCACAGCTTGCTCTTCAGCCTACGCCACCCTCTAGCTAGGCCTGGAGTTGGGCTCAGGCCCTGACAGCGCCTGCTGCTCCCCAAAAGTCCTCCTGTACCCTAGGCCAGCTGTGAGAGCTGGGCCAGAGCTAGCCGAGGCTCCAGCACTGCAGGCAAAGCATGTCGGGACTCCTTGGATCCCAGAAAGTGCCCAGTGAACCCCATCTGAGAGAGAAGTGCCACCAACAAGCTGCTGTGAAACAAAGGGCGCTCCAGCAAGGCAGAGCAAAGCACAAAAAAACGCCACTTAAGGTCTTGTGCGCGCTCTTGCTCATCGAAGCCTTCCTTCACAAAATGGAGCATCCCCTGCTTCATACTCCCGATTTCGGCATTCACGCGCAAAACCTGCCCCGTGAGAAGTTCCATCCGTTTGGCTTGTTCAGCCAGCAAAGCCATCAAGTCTCTGCAGAGAGCAAGAAGGTGCTGTTCGAGAGCTGCCCATCCCCTGTGGGGAGCCTCTAAGAGCAGAGGAGAGAAGAGCTCCCTGGGCTTGGGCCCCTTTTTCTCGGCGGGCTTTCGCAGTGCTTTCCCTTCCCCCTCCAGCTCTAGCAAAAGGCCGACGCAAGGAGTCTTGCTGGGCATGCAAATAGCACATGCCCAGCTGACGTGGAGCCATGAAAGAAGTCCCCAGCCAGATATTGTCTCACTGTTTAGCAGTCAGGTCTGGAAAGTGCCCTCCCAGGAGTCCCTGAAAGGCAAGAGCTTTCCATCAGCAGAGCCGCTACCGCACCTGCCGGGGCTTCCCGCAGACGCTGCTGGAGGAAGGCCCAGCAGAACTTCCTGCTTTGCTCTGGCAAACAAGCTCAAGGCCAAGCTCAAGCTCAAGCGGGGCTAAGCTCCCCACTGCAGGCCGTGGCAGTATTCGAGGATGTATGCCACGCACATCAGCCCCTCCCCTTTGCACGACTTACCTGTCTTGCAATATGCGTCTCTGCCTGCGCTGTTGTTTTTTCCTGCCGCGTCCATAATAGCAGCAGCATCAGACAGTAGCCACCAACTGTAATTTTCAGCAGCAAGAAAGAGCGGGGTTACTAGGCAAATGGGACCCCCCTGCAGAAAGCCTCTCTGGAGCTCCCTCAAGTGCAGGAAAGGGAAGCAGGACGCTGCCCCAGAGGCACTCCAGGGTCTCCCACCTCCAGCAGCTCTGTGCTAGTCACTGTGGGTGGACAGCTCTTTGCTCACAAATACTCACCAATAGCAGCCCAGATCCGGAAGAGGGCTTTCAGAAAGACATTATTTCTTAGGGGGACTCTCTTCCTACAAAAGAGGGAATGCCTGTATTACTAAAGTGGCAGGGCTGGCAAGCCTTGCAGGGCTTCCTACAGAAAAGCACCACAAAAGCACCTCTGCAAGGGGGATAAAAAGCCTCCAGGGAAGCGCAGAGATGTCCCAAGCGAAGAGAGAAAGCAGCCCTTGCAGTGTGCTGGCTTTTATCTTTTGCTATAACAGCAAAAGTCCTCATCTCTGAGACACTGATGATTTTCTGAGGGGATGGGCCAAGGGAGATACTCACAGGGTGCAGACACAGGTGCCCCAAAGTCTCCTTACTAAGAGAAGGAGCGTCGCCAGGAAGCTGCTGATACGGTGGACGATCCCTGGGCAAGAATGAAGAGTAGAAAATGAGGTCCCTTCCCTGTGGGGCCTCCTGCGGGATCCCCAGGCCTTTCAGCTCCGCAAGCGCGTGCCTCGCACAAGGACACATTGCGGAGCTGAGGAACCGTCCTCTGCAGGCACTGCCACCGCAGGGCACGAGGCCGGGCCAGGTTCAGCAGTGCAGTGCATCCCACGGCTACAGAGCAGCCAAACTACATGGAAGTGGTAGGTCAGTGCAGCAGAGTCGTGTGGCTGCTCTAAACCCTCACTGTCACAGTGATTCTGGGATCTGTGCAGGGCAGCACAGCCCGGGCAATTAGGCCGGGCGGACGCAGGCATGGATTCGCTCCCCGTGTGACAGGAAGCACCAGCCTCACGGCTGATGGGCACGGCACAGGGTTCGCAGGGAGACTCGGCAGCGCGACACTCACCAGCATTGCTCCTGGCGCGCTCCATATCCTGCTCTAAAGGATCTGCCCACGTCACCCGGCGGCGCCCTCGCCGCAGGTGGGGCTGCCTCCTCACCATTGCGGCGAGGAACAAGATCTTCCCTCACTCCTTCACGCACACAGAGCCTTTCCACCCGATGAGGCAAAAAGACGCCGAGCGCCCCAGAAGGAGCAAACCCGCCAAGCACAACGAGTCGCGAGACCGCGTTGAGCTCCGAGCAGCGGGCTGAGGGGGGCCCGGCCCTGCGCGCCTATAAGGGCTGGCCGGCTGTGAGCTCACACACACCCATGAGGTGGCACGAGGCGCGGTGTGATGTCACACCGCAGCAGGGGCCCTGGACATCCCCCAGAGCACCGCTGGCGGAGACACACATCTGCCATCCTCCTGAGTGGCCCCAGCCCACTCGTCCCTCCTTACAAGAGCAGTGGTCTCGTGCACACTCTTCCATCATGGGCTGTTTGTGCTCCTTGTTTCATTTTTTCTCATGCACTATTAGATTCCTCCATTAAATTGGATACCGCCTGTTAGAGAAAATAAGCCTTTTTAGACTCTTCTTCCCTACTCTCCTTTTCTCCTGTTCTGAGACCAAGATCTTCTCCCTGTCCTCTCTCTATGCCTACTTGTTTAAAAGAAACATCCTATCGGCTTCAATAACTGCTGCACAGCACTGTGTCTCATGTTAGGCCCTGTTCTCTTTTTTCTTCTGATGAAGAGAAGAAAATACAGCCTGACACAAATTGAAAATAATGTGTCCGCACTGTTTTGTTTATAGGAGAAGATAATTTAAGCCAGCTATTTTAGGTCCAAACAAACTCCACAGACTGTGAGCTTCTGAAGCAGGAGCAGGACATTCCATAATGTCTTAGTGCGCAAACTTTTCTATCCCCACTCCAGCACCTGGGAATTACAGGCCAGAGAATCCTCTAAGGACAGAGTAACCATCACAAGTAAGAGGCAATGGTCAGACTCGCTATAGGTCCACGGACAGATTTCTTGATCTGATGCAGTCTTTAATCCCACTGCATTAGTTGCAGAAATTACCCCCCACTCATATCAGGATAGGTGAAGACTTTCTGTTAAGGAAGTCTTTTTTTCCTAAGGAAATAATGTGGTGGAATCAACCAAGTCTTTGATCTTGTAAGCCATTTTTTCACATTATTGTCTCATATATACAATCACAATATTATTAGAAGCATAAGAGAAAACACTGCTTTAGTATGTGCATCAGGCTCTTAGGACTTATTTGAACATGAGGGAGAGAGTAAG
The DNA here is from genome assembly GCA_013389825.1 of Crypturellus undulatus. Classification (NCBI taxonomy): domain Eukaryota; kingdom Metazoa; phylum Chordata; class Aves; order Tinamiformes; family Tinamidae; genus Crypturellus; species Crypturellus undulatus. Next base: position 1,709,997 of record VWPW01084855.1, on the reverse strand, counting down.
GATTCCTGAGTAGGTACCAGGAAGGACATCAGATTGCGCTTGTCCCTGGACGAGCAGATCCTTATTAAGCAGCTTGATTGCTCTAGGGATTGAAAAGCATGTTTCATTCCTACACTAAATATTCAGTAAATATCTAAACACTATTTCAAAACTATAATGTGTGCCTTTCCTAGATCCTAATCCTGCTTAGTAGGAACTGACTGTTATGTAAAATTCATTATAAGCAATCAATGTTTAATTCGTAATGTGCGTGGAACTGCTGTCAGAAAAAAATATATATGAATAAGGTTTAGGCTGCTGATTTCAGTGAATAGCAAATTTAGTGCTCATTCTCCCTGTGGGACACTCAATCAACAAAATAGCTGTCAACTCAATGCCTACAGCCTGGTATTCCTTTCCTTTTTGAGCCACTCTCACTTACTATGGTCTATCACAATTGTGGTTTGTAGCGGGGACAAGGTGTTAAGAGATGAATCCCCTTCCATTCCTGTTGATCCTCAGAGGTCAGAGGGACTGGGGGCAGCTGGACTCGTCTCTTATATAGGGATGCCAAATACTATGGTAGCTGTAGGCCCGACTCTGGCAATATCAGATTCACAAACAGTCTGTCAACTGTAGGTCTAACCACCTTCAAAACAGGTAGTCAAGTTCACCAATAGCATGATTTATTCAAATGCAATATTTACAAAGCTAGTTTCAGCTGGTACAGGAAATTCTCTACTACAGAGTGGGGTTCTTAGCTACCTTTAATGTAGAAATGCACAATAACTACTCACCCAAGATGATGGGAGAGGGTTCTCAACCTCAAGGACTCTCCTCAGGTGGTATCCCAACCCAAAGGGAGAAAGACTGGTTCAGCCCATCAGTGATCCCAGAAGTTACCATGGAGTCTTCCCAAACTTCTTCCCTCCTTAGTTCATCTTTTATGTATTTTTAGATTTAAGTGGACCTTGAGTGACTCTAGTCATACTTACTTTTGTTACCATTTGGTGTAAAAGTCTCTCATTCTCATTTAAAGGTGCAATCAATTGAAAAACTAGAGAGCATGCTCTGTGAGTAGTGGTCATACCTTCAAGATGGGTGACTTTTGGAATGGAGGTGTGTTAGTATTATAATGAGGTTATAATGAGTAAAAGTTCAAGCAAAGTCTATATGAAGAGATTGATCTGCCACCATTGATCTGATGGTCTGATGGTGATCTCCACAGAGACACTTCTAAATAAACTAAACATCTGAGCTCTTTTTTTTTTTCCCAAATTCTGGTTATAATCAAGCTTCATTTTCACCTAATATATATTAAGTGACCTCATAGGCAGTCTTACTGCCTGGAGGATGCTGGACTTCAAAAGTCACAACAGGCATTCCATTAGCAATTTAGGCAGAGCAGATGATAGAAATTGAATGCACTGAAAACTCAGCTGTCCTTCACCCAACATGTCAGGCAGTGCAGGGACGCTTACAATGCTAATGCTGGTCTTGGCCTTCTTTATTGTAGACAGAGTGCTTCATCTTCCAAGGCTGTCTACCAGTAGTATCTTTCACAAAGGAAAAATGGACACGAAGAAAAAAAACCTTGCCCCTGGCTAAGCAAAGTGAACCGCTCATCATCTAGATGGCATCTGCTGAGCAGTGGGGAGAGAGATGATCAGAATATGAGGAGTGAGGGAAGAGAGTAAGGAGCCTTCCCACCACCCATTTCCTCTCTGCCTTCCAGGTGCCACAGGATGTAGCAGCTTTAGGCTTTGACACTCTGTGGCAGGAGGAAATGTTCATCCGTGTACCACTCTGTCACATCTACAAATTTCATGTGACCACAGGCACTGAGTATCTGTTGGTTTTCCACTGCATATTTCAAAACCCATCACTTCTAGGCAGGAAATGATGGTGGTCTTATTTACACTGCCTCAGTATCTCTACTTCTATCTGTCTTTTCATTACCACCACCAGCAGGCCCTTGCTAGTAGAATCACAAATACAAAACATTTATTTTTAAAGACAAATATGGGTGGCAGCAAAACAGACCTAATCCCAGGGCTTGATGACTCCTGAGAAATCAACTCATATCAGAAAGTATGATTAAATTACTAAATCAAATTTAAAACATTAAAAAAGTCTCAAGTACAGAAATGTTCAGGAGAAAACAAGAAATAAAAATCAGAGAAAAAAAAGATATACCAACTTGACGGCATAGAGAGAGGAATGGGAGGCAAAAAGTACATGCTTATTTCTCTGATGTCTCCAGCACCACTATTGGAGACAAGAATTACCATGTTCAACAGGGTAGTCTCAAACTGGGTAGAGCAGGTAAGGCCCGAGCCTGACCTCACTACTAACCACAAGCTGATGTGTAGAACATCGCCTAAACAACATGCACCTTTGCTGCTTGCTGACCATACACATCTCAGAAGCTTAAACTTCTTGGACAGACACTTTGCACACTCATCTGTATAGCAGAAAGGTGAGTTCATTATTAGCTAGAAAAATTTTGTGGTTTTGATATGGAATTTATTACTTACTCCTAAAGTAATTTATATTTCAACTGAGTGCTAAATATTTGCAAATTAGTTCCTTCCAAAACACTAAAAATTGATAACCACTCTAAAATAATGAATTAGACCTTAGAGAGCCCTTTGTTAGTCTTACACTCACTGTGATAAGTACTTCTTCTAATTTAATGGAAACAGAAAAAGACTCTGCATATGACTAGTCAGCAGTGGTTTCCCTGGCAGGTCAGCTGAAAATTCTTTCTGCACAGCATTTTAAACAAACAGTAAAGAAGCATATCCTAAGCTCAGAGGAACCGTAAGTAGAAGATTTCCTTTCCAAGACTGGCCGTTTTCATGATGAAGCACTGGCTCCCCATCCATGTATCCAGCCTGTTCTCAGACTACTTGTGCCAGCAACATGCAGCACAGTACACTTGCCATCATTGAAGTGAGCACTGGTACCCTAAACTTCTTTATTCCTTCTGCTGGAGTAGAGGACATTTAAAGCACAGGGTCGCCCACATTACCTTTCAGCTGGATCAAGAAGATCAGGAAATGAAGTTAGAACATGAATCCCTCCCTCGTCTAATTAATTAAACTGCAGCCTTCAAACAATGCAAACGGCAGGACACAGTATGACCAGCACTATCCTCAGAAGCGTGTCACAAGACAGCACTGCCCTCTGTGCGTTCCACCACACAGGATAAGCCTGCCCACAGCTGCTAAACTTACAGATGGCTGACATCACTCGAACACCCTTGAGACATCACTCACTTCTTCCTATAAGTAAATGCACTACATTCCTGCCCTGACCTCTCAGGAGCCACAGAAAGAGACTATCAGGGAGGATACTGCGTACTCTTCTTTACTTCCATACCCTACTCACCTCAGTGGGGACTTAGGAACGCTTGCACTGAAGTTTTCTGAGCACTGCATACAGCTTTTCCAAGCTGTAGCTTTTCTCCTGCTTTCCCTTGCAGGACATTTTGATTGGTGTCCATAAATACGGGTAAAGTCTACCTCAAATAAATGTCTATAGCGCTGAAAAGGCAATATTAATCTATGTCTGAGCCTGAGCCAAGTCAGCCAGGCACAGCACTTGCAGTACTATCTGGTTTTGTTACTAGGTAGAAGTAACTAGTGTAGAGGAGAGAACGGGGCCACTATGGTACCAAGGGAAAACTAGTAGTGCATCCTCAGATACTGCTTTATGAAAGTCCAACACATCTGACCCCCAGCTGTCTTTAAGGAGTTTTGGCCCATTAGTATTTTCTACCAAATCATCAGCTGGTTTAAAGACCACAAGTCTCACCTCACCTGCTGCTCCTGACATTTCTAACTTCACACTCTCAAAACACTTTACTAAGCTAATGAATTCATCTGTGTCACAAGCTTGTGCCATAAAAGTGCACCGAGTGCAGCAGTCTCCACAGTAATGGCTGAAATTGTACATTGGAGACAGGTGCACTTACTATATTAGACTCCTTTTTTACCATTCTGATGACCTGACTTTCAGTTTCTTCTAATTTTACTTCAGTTTAACCATCCAAGCTGAAACTATATATACCAGTTGTCTGCCAAGGCCTGATAGGCCACTTAACTTTAAGGGGATAGCTTTGTCAGAAGAGATTTATTATTTCTAAGATCATGACTAAAGAATTTGTCACTTTACCCAAGTTAAAATGCACTGGCAGCACAGCTTTGAGCAATGTTGAAGATTCCCTTAGGCTAGGTGGAAATGTAGTGTGTGCTGGGCAGATAGGTGTCAGAACTGATGGCAGACCGCAACACAGGCAGCAGTGAGGCGAAGGTGCTGCATGTCTGCTGCTGCTGCAGGGACAGACCAAGGTGTTGCACCGAGATTAGGCTGAGCCTCCAGCAAGAAATGCAATGTCACGCACTGCAGTCCATCTCAACAAATGCTCTTCAACCCAGAATCACATATAACATTCCCTCCCCTACCACATAAAAGGCGGCTAAGAAAAAGAATAGGATATCAAGTTAAGCAGTTAAAATGAAAACTGTACTTAATACTATTAAGTGCTCCCAGGGATACTTCTGCATTTTCTGCATTCTTTACAAACTTAGAAAAATATGTGCCTGTCTGTTGTTTTTGAGCAAGCCAGGGCTTGCTTTCCACACCCTAATGCTTAATGTAGTGGTGTGACCATCTGTGGCTCTTTTGGCCTATTTGCTTCTAGGAAATCAATGCTCCTGCCACATGCAATAAAATTTTGCAGGACACTGTAATTAAAGATTATGTAAGAATGGATATATAGAAAAGAAAGGAATCAAAGTCCAAGAGAAACTAGCTCTGGGAGCTATTGCCCTTTGAAGACTCATTCTGCAGCTCTTATAATAACTGTGAAAAGTAGGTTTTTCTGTGATTATACAGCTATAATTGACAATTTGGAAAGTACAGTATTTTCTGTATTTTAACATGTATTTTTTATATATGCACACATATGCATGGGCAAATATGCATACCTCTATTTTACAACTTGTGTCTGTAGAAACTATGATTCTTCCTATTAGTGATAAACATCCACACCCACGTTTCCTTCATTAGCCCAACTGCACACCTCAGCAGCAGTACGAACAGATCTTCTATCCCAAGTCCAACCTTCAAATCCATACACTGTGTGACACAATGATCTTTCAGTTAATTCTCATTCCCTCAGATTTTCTATTTGATCATAGGGTGAGCCTGTTTATGAGGTATCCTATCTGTATAGCCAGCTATTTAGCAGTGTCCTATAAGAGGATTTGGACTCATCAGCTCCTGACTGCACTCTAATTACTTGCTAAACTACCTGAAATTACATCTTGATTTCCACTGCGTAGTGATGGAGGCACCTCTGTGAAGTTGAATTCTTCACTGGATCACAGTGTTTTTAAAAATCTGAAGTTGTTATTACTCACAGATAGGAGCTTACATTTTGCTGCCTTCTGTTGCATCTGCCTAGCAATATGTTTTGTTGTTTTAGGATTCACAGTTATCATTTAATTACCAGTTTACAGTGTCCTTCATGTGTCTTTCTTTTAAATGCCTTCATTCTTTCCCTTTGTGTTGCACTTATACACTGCAGTGATGGGGAAGAACAGAGTAATTATTCTTTTTCTCATCAAAAACAAAACTATTTAGAGCACTGCTAATATCATTGCCAAGCAAACAATTCCTTTTCTTCACAACAAGGACTTGAGGTATTCAGAAACTGTTTTGCATTACAGTGTGTATGTATTACTAGACAGAATGAAGAAACTCCGCTATGAGTTTCTTTAATGACTGTTCTTTTCTCTTTCCCTGCCCACCAACCCTACCAGATAACATGGACCAGTTACTTTAACATCCATCAGTGTATTTCTCCAGGCAATGCTGAAATGAAAAAAAAAATGCTATGAACAAAAACAACTCTTCTAATCATAAACTGTCTTTCATTATAGCTCGTGTGCATTTGTTTTGAGAGCATCTGTTGATTTCTCTAAGCAATGAATAGCAAGTGTTTGATTTTATTTATTTCATAAATGAAAGTTAGTGGAAACATACTCAGGAACCCATGTGGAGTGTCTTGGCTAAGCCACATGAGGGAGCTCTTGAGCAAGCTGACATAAAAAAGCACTTACCTCCGCATCTGCAAGGTATGCTTCTTTGTGCTGCTTGCACACAAAAGTCATTATTTTCCTTTTCAGGGGTATTGCCTAAAATTCCTGAGCAATCAGAAAAATCACTCACAACGTCTGTCCTCCCATACTCTGAGTATATGCATCACTTTGTCTGAGTAGATCTTCAGAGAGTAAAGTAATTAAAGGGGCCTGAGAGCAAGAGTAAGATAACTAGCACTTTGGAAAATAACCATTTTGGACTTAATCAAATATTTCTCACCATGTGGAGTAATGTAGGAAGGAAGACCCAGAGTGGATACTGAGCATCCTTTTTCTTAATTGTGTGCTCTGGATGTCCACAAGAGGTTCTGAAATAAGGAAACAGGTTTCTAAGAGATGGCCTATAGAAGATGATGCAACAAGCCACCTTGAAACACATACAGCTAAAAGTACTGTAATGAGTTTGTAGTTAATCAGCCTGATGGCCAAGGTCTTGGAAGAAACTTGACAGTTCATATATCTGACAAAAGTTGCTTGACTTGCTCATCATTCACAACAGTATTTCCTCCCATACTCCCTTCGTTGCTGGAACATGCACAAATATATTGCGCTTCCACCAAAATGCCATCTTCAGGTACTTAGTAACTGAATCCCCACACAATTCACAGTCAGATTCTCCTGTGTCTTTCCAAAGTAACGTAGATCAAGCATGAATAAGAAGGGGCAAGAGGGCATCATCTTGAGAAAATAAACTCCTGCTCCTGCTTATTTAATATTTACACTAAAGTTTATCGTTCATTTGCTTGTTTGTTTGTAAAGTTCCTACCCTGTCTCCTATATGCTGCCCCATCACCTTAAGCAAACTCACAGGCAGAGGTACAAAAAAGGCACTTCTGAGACATTATAAATATGAACATCTCTCCATAAGGCATACAAAGATATGACAAGATCAGTAATAACACAGCACAATCCACTTCACTGAAGTCAAAGACTTTAAACGGTGCATGGCAAAAATAACAGTAGCACGCACTTCTCTAAAAGTTGTTCTGAAAAAAAAATGCTCACTCTTTTTGTTTAAGTTGAATGCCTGTGCAATTACTTGTTTGAACAGCTGAGATGAAACAAGTGCTTCATGGTACAAGAACACCTGCACTGAGCATGAAGAGAGAGCAGGAGGGAGAAGCAAATCATGTTCTGCCTCCAGGAGCATGTGCTGAAAACCCACTGCACATATACAAGCAGATACCACACCTATACCACATAAAAACAAGCCATATCAGGAAGCACAGTGAACATGCCTGGTGGGATAGAGCAGGAAAATGCAGCATGAAAGGTTATTCTGATTGTTGCCAGGAATAAACTGAGAGTAATGAACAGAGTAACGTTTTTAAACTCAGAAGGGATATGGAGCATCCATCTGGAGACAGATGAAGCCCACTGTTCAAAACACTGAAAATAGTCAAGTCTAAGGACTAGAAAAAAAAAAGAAGAGAGAGAGAAAGCACAGAACATAAAACTGATAAAACTGAAGTAATTTTGGACAAATTTCCAGTTGTGTCACTATTTTCCAACTAGTTAAAAATTCCAATAACTGAATTATTAGAGATCTATTCATCATTCAGGAACTTGTTAAATGATATAGAATAACATAAGCAATCAGAAGAAGTCTCCTATTTCTACATGAAATCTACCAAGGAAAATGACAATACAAATCCCACTCTAGCATGTAGGCATTTGAATTCTTTTACTAGTTACTATGGTTATTACCGCTACTACTATTATTATTATATTACAGTTTCAGTAGAAAGAATTTATACCAGCAAAACAGTACTATGTAAATAAAGAAAAATAAGCAGATGAAAAAATAACTACTTCAGAGCTATTTTTGTTGCCTGTGTATTCTTTTGTTGTGCTGGCCTAAATCTGAAATATAAAAACCACTATAAAAAGCACAAATTTCTTTAGTACAATTTCAATACAGTTTCACTGAGAGCAATGAGATTACTCCTTTGATAGAACATAAGATTGGTCCCCAAGCACATGTAAACAGAATCAAAGAAAATAAATTAGAAGCAAACAGATAGCAATATATATTCATACAGACCTTGCAAAAACACATGATAACAATACACAGGTAATTGATCTTATTAAAAGTTATGTATGTTCAGTAAGTTTGTCCTCTCACTGAAAAAAAAAAAAGAAGGAAAAAGCAGCCCTAGCCTGCCTGCAGCACAGGGGAAAAAAAAAATCTTCTTTTGTCTTTAGTCTTTCTGTTAAAACATGGTATAATTTTTAAACTTCCCTCCTCCTCAGCAGATTCCCTATTGGCCTTTAGCAGCACCCGGTTAAGGGCCACATTGCTTCACTGAAGCCTATTAGATGCACAGAAGGGGCTAACACGCAAAAGGCACCAAGGTTGTGCCACACGTGATGGCAGGATGCCTGCTGAACGCAGAGCCTGGAGGCACAGAAGCATTGCCAAACTCGCCCAGCACCGCACTGACAGCTGTATGTGGTTCCAGCTCTGAAATGGACATCTCAGTCTGCAGCACAAGAAGTTTAATGATAAGGTGCTCTACAGACCACCCATCTAAGGACTCTTTGTGATTCCAGCACTACTGCTGTTACTCATAACACAACTTCAAACAAAAATTATATATTCAGCTATACACAATATTTTCACAGATAAAATAATGACACTGACATGGTTTTAGATTTTCAATCTGCTATATTAGGACATCCAAAATGGTTCCTCATTCCACCAGTAGATAACAGAGTATCTCAAACAGAGGAAAATCATGCTTTACATATAATTATGAAAAACAGACAGTGTCATTTGTCAAGTCCTTTTTACAGAAGACACGAGGAGGCCAGGTTGAAAGAGGCTGTAGTTTTTCTAAATAGCATATAAGGGAAGTCCTGAACAGTTTTAACCAGCCAGTCTAGGGAAGTTCTGTTCAGAACAAGTCTTCTAGCACTATTCTGTCTATGCCAGAATGAATCCCCAGTCATCAGGCATGATTTTCCGAAAATTTTGAGGAAATGAGCACTTGACTTCACTCGGTAAGTATCCCTTGCACACCTGCCCTATTTCCAGCCATACATTATGACAAGCATTTGTAGGACTTTTCTCTGGTTTCATCTCCCACCAGAGAAGATGCCTTTGTCCATCTTCTTTCTCCCTTGACACACTTCCCACCCAAAACATTTATCCTGCCTTCTACACGTAGCGAAGGAATAGAATAGCATAGGTCAACATCACTCATTGGGCTACCATGGAGCAGTCTGCCTGCTATCTTGGATGATACATGCACACTGTATGCTCCCAAACCCCAACTGTACCATAGCTATTACATTCACAGGAATGAATTAGCTTGCCCCAATTTTCTCTGTTATATGCTCAGACTCTTTCTCTTCCAGAATCCTAAAAAAAAAAACCTACAGTAACAAACTTCCAGAATCCTACAGCTAGCACAACCTATAACAGCAGTCAGACAAACTCTTCCAACATTGCATTTAAAGCCTTCTTGGCAAGCATGGTAGCTGATAGATATTTACTGGCTCTGTTTTTCAAAATAAGAAAAACACAGGCAACAAAATAAAGAAGTGCTGTTTACTTCATTCAAGTTAATGTCAAAATTTCATTAAAAATTCCTTAAAACTGCCAGGGTAGGATTATTTCAATAGTAACAGCAACGCACAGATCTTCAGAGTCCAACCAACTCTTTCAGCTCAGTGTGCTGCACCCTTTTACCCTTTAGAAGCCCCATATTCTGAGTTTTTCTGCCTGTTTGCGTCTTGTATGAACTCTTTGCTGTTTCTTGCAGCTTGCAATCTCTTGTAGTGCCTCTGGATCTATAAACTAAAAGTGACCAGTGCACTGATGAAACCATTTTACTCAGAGTCTCCGCCCACATGTATGCAAAAAAATATACCTACGTGTATCCAGTTGGATAATATCCAATATTATCTTCTGGCAAAATATTGAGGTGACATACTAAGCCAGTAAAGGAGAGTAAGTCCCAGATTATGCACACATTCATTCATCACAAAAGAAGCTGTTAGATGATAATCCTCAATTTATAGTCTCTTTCCTCTTCCAAATAAAGCTATATTGTTGGGATGTGTCATAACTCGCTTGTTTTTGGGATGGTGTCACATCCCAGAGGTGCTAACTCTATTTGTAAACTTTACTGTTGACCTTCACATTCACAAAATCCCACAACAACTTCAGTGCTATGATTGTCATCATCTCCAACATTCAAATGTCACTCGCAATGTAAAATATGTTTTTAGTCTCAAGAAACCAAGTGGTCTCAATTTGAAATAACAACCATGAAGGATGACCAGGATTTTTCTGAACTGATGCAGCTGGACTATTCTCCAGAAACTTTAGCTGGAAAAGATTTCTCACATATCATCTTACCTGCAGTATACAACATCATTCCTGCAGTTTGACCCCTACTTTGATGAAGGACATGTTTTACTCCTTCTGATGGTGGATCGCATAAGAATATGAAAGACTACTGCACTGGTCATATCCTCATTTGGCAGCAAGATCCAGGCACCCACTGTCTGCAGGCTGGATACTCCCTCTTATCTCAACGGGTTTTCCAAAACTCTGACGCAAAGCAAACTCATTGGCTCAAAACATAATTTTCTACTACATGCTTGCAGGTCTGCAGTAGCTCAAAAAATGTACAAGGAAACACTGGTACAATGATGTCTTCACAAACGTGGTGGGATATAGAATTCAGTCTCCCCTGGGGCCTAAACATTTATATAAATTTTTATTTATGTAAAGGTAAATTAAGAGACAGCTGGAAACTTGGCAGGAATTGGTTTGTGGGCAATTCGCAACATGTTGCTGTCCCAGGAAAGGCCTGCCTCAGCTTCTGAACTAGCCTCACGGACACAAAGCAGAAGTGCAGGGTCACTTTCACACAGTCCTTCTCCTGGCACAGCACAAAATCAACTGCTCACTTTTTAAAATGCTTTTGCATTTCAGTCAGTTGAAAACCTTACCATGCAAATTTGCTCTACTGAAGCAAGCCCTGATGCATGCAGGGACTTTATGTCCCCTCAGATGACAAAGAACCGCATGCTGCTACTTTTCAGAAATGTCTTTATAAGGGCTATTTTCAGAAAGAATTGTTTGCTATGACAGGACAGTTCTGTCAGAACTGTGAAAATATGCTTAACCTGCAGTGAATAAACTTAATTATAAACCTTACCGAACACACAGGTTGAAGTCCTACTGGCTGCTGGTGAGCACAAGTTTCTGTCCGTCTGCAAAAGTCAGTTCCCTCCAGTCCAGGAGTGTTTCCATGACAACATGGTGCTATAAAACACATATTTAAAACTCTCAGCAAATGAAAAGCTCATTTTTTCTCTCTCTTTTTTTTTTTTTCCTGCTTCATATCTTATATTTTAATGATCTCTAGCTAAAGCATTTCCCAGAAGTTAGCAACCAGGTGGACTAAGGCCCTGAGGCAAAGCCTGAAGGCTTCTTCTTTTGCCGTAAATACATAACTAATAAACTAGAAATCTTTACCTCCTGTATTGCACAGCTCCTTTACTGGTCTTTGAGGGACCACTGGAGCACCACCACCCTCCTTTAACAGCGTTAAGAACAGAAGCACTAAGAAGAGTCACAGACAGGACTGAAATAGTCACCAGGTAGAAATGAAGGCGCCAACAGTTACAGTAAGTCTCACATGTCATGTAAAATAATACGAACAATAACTTCTACATGAAATACTGAAATAATGACTATATCACCATGTAAACTTCTATAATTTGCACTAACATATACTCTTCTGTATGCTAACAGTTGTGTGTAAAATTTACTTGCCACATTGACTGAGGATTCACCTAGCTGCTCTGTGTTGTGCTGCATTTATTTCTTCTCTTCGCTCCTAGCAAACTTTTCCTCTGCAGCTACTGTGTGACAATAGAACTCAGTAGGGGTCAAACCTGTCTTTCATCAGAATTTCTTCATAGCTTGGGGATGGAAAATACTCTCTTATGCCTCAAAAGTCATGAGAGGAGAGCAGGAGACTTTCGCTACAGCAGAGCAATTGATTTCTTTCTGCTTTTCATCAGCCTCCCTTGTTCTGCTACACATGGTTTTCCATCACTTCCAGAGCCACAGCTCTGCTGTGAAGCCCCAGTGGAACTGTATATTGAGTGAATAGCAATCAGAAGAAAATACCTAGTCACAAGAATATTTTTCATCAGGAAGCACCAAAGCAAACAATCCCTGAAGCAAACAAGCTTCAGATCCCTGATTGTATTATTTCCAGCTATCAAAAGAAGAGAAGAACAGTTTCCTCATTTGGTACAGTCTCCTCATTTGGTACTCTTACAGTCCTACTATGTAGGGAGGATATTTTTATTTTCTCACTACCCTGAACTCCCAGGCAACATTTTAAACTTTTCACTGTTTTACTAATTCATCTAGGCATACCATATTTCCCTCTCTTTTTCAAAAAGGTAAACAAATATGACTCAAAGGCACAATTCCTATGTAATATTTCATATTCTGCCATTGCTTATGATAAATTTCAAAGACCCATCATATCTCTTGCACAGCACTGTATATGCTACAAAATGTAAGTGTCAGAGCCTAATTGCATTAATATTCCCAAATCTCCTAATTTTCTATCAATTGTGATCAGGCCATTTCAAGTGTGTGTTTATAGACATCAGAAATAAATCTGTGTACTGAACTGCAACGTGATTTTGCAGTACAGTCTATAATCCTTGTAATCCCAGAAAAGTTCAGCATCATTTTTCTTTTGCTGGTCCCCACATCTTCTCAAAATCCATTTTTATGTTCTGATTTCTTACCTCCACCATTAGTCAGTGTTTGGCTGCCCCAGTAGCAATACAAGCTGTGTATTTTCCTCCAGCACAGCCATCCAAACTCCCTGACAGAAAATCAAATTATCAACTCCTTCAGAAACCCAACAGCTGGCTTTGGTCACAGAAAAAGGAAGATTTGTCTTCGCAAACAGCTACCCATTGGAATGATTAGCAACAAATAAAATAACCCCTGCCAAATCATTTCAGAATTTCTTATCCTCCCCTTAAATGTTTTATGCTAGTAACTTTGCATGAAGGATAGGGTACCTGGGGCACAGAGGCCACTGCATTTGCCTTCCCATTATCATTGATTAGAGACAAATGTAGGTGCTGAAAGTGCCCCCAGACACAGCTGTGGAGGAGGACTATTAGAATAATCGGTACTTATACACCATGCAAAGTGATGTCACTATCTCAAAGACATTACAGTCTACTAAATAAGACTGTCAGGAATTCATATAATTCCCCAGTTTTGTATATAACAGGAGTGCCAACCAAAAGTGTTAAAAAGTAATGAGTTCGTGCCTAGGACATGATGATGCTAGCATAAACATCAATAGATTTTAAATAATTTTAAAAAGTGAGTTCTACCTGCCTCCAGAGCTTTTTGGGTGCGTTAACATTACATTTAAAAAAAAAAATTCTTCACACCCTTTTGGAAAAAAATAGAAACCTACTTTACAACTGGGGGCTAATATTCTGGTGTGTTCAGAATGAACAACTGAAAATGCTGAGGCTTAGCCACAGCCAGCAGGTCTTCAGAGCCTTATGAAAAAAACTGCTGAAATGATTTCTTTGCTCTGGCTAGAAAGGTGTCAAGGGCACCAAGCATTTTCAAGTGCTCAAGTAAACAGAAGGAGAGATCATGTACCTGTACCTTGATTTGGAGTGCTGTGCAATAGCAATTCTGAACACCTTTCACTTCATTTTCCAGATCTTTGGATGTCTGAATTAACCTGCTCCTCAAACTCACTTAGCATTCTCCAGGTTAGTGCTCACCCACTCATCCATTCTAACATGTTACAAAGAGACTTGAGCTTTAAAATCATTTTGTCTTTTGCTATTATCTTCCACCAAAAAGGGATTCTGCTTCAATATATCTCCATTAAAATAAGTCTTCAAATGGCATGTGAGTGAATAGGGCTTTCCAATTCCTTCTATGCCATTTGTGAAGAGTAGTGAAGTGCAACTATCTGCAAGAATCAATAATTTTGTTATTACGTATATAATTAGTGTAGCTGCATGTATGATATATCACATCAGTCAGTCTGGAATGTTATCCTGTTCTTTGCCCTCTGTTCACTGTCACCATATATTAATGCATATGCATATTGAGCACTATGAAAATAAAACAACATGACTCCACCATGGCTAGGTAATATCAACATCTTCATCTGCAGAATAATTTACTATTCCAGTAATAAAATAGACTTATATTTCCCAGCTCTTCCAGATGAAAAAAACTAAGTGCTGATACAAGGGTCCTTCTCATGTGGTCCTGGAGGTCAGGCACCAGTGCAGTTGTGAAGCAACTCTTGCTCCGAGCCCAAGCTGCCTCATAGGTAATGCTGTGCCAAAGAGCAATATTATATACTATTTTTCCTTTTTGATAGCCTGTGGTAAGTCATGTCATCAAACAATAATGTGTGAACCATTGCCCAAATATCCTGAAAACACCACTGTGCTCAGTTCAAATCCTCTTAGTCACTTGCTCTGAGTAGCCTTCATTTCAGAGTCAGCAGTTGGGAAGTTATGGCAGAAATCAAATGGTCAGCCTCTACTTCAGATAAATACTGCCATTGTATTTATCTCTGTGCTTACCTAGTCCTATCATACTCACACTTAGACCTACCCAGAAGCATTTTGTGAATTTCTATAAACATTTTAAAACTTGTTATTGAATACAAGTTTGTTCATAAAGAGATCTCCAGTACACACAAAACTCATCCCTAGTGGTGCCAACCTTTTTAAAATCAAGTCCAATTTTTTTTAAATGCTTTGGAGAAACACAAAAATGTTTAATCCACATGGAAATTTAATTCCATTTTTATGGCTACCAGAACAATTGGCATGAGGCTAAAGCAGGGTGCTGCGGGAATTATATTGTTGACACCCACTTGTGACTTTCTACATAACTAGGAAGGGAAACTGCAGTCACATAAGCTTGGCTCTTCCCTGGGCACTTAACTGACAGAATGACTGAAAACACAGAAGACTTTTAGAACTACACTATTTAAAACCACTATTATCACAACTTGTACTTGCATTTACACAGATGCAGGCTCACTCCACAGCATTTTCAAGTGAGAACTGCCGGACTTCATAAAAGATATCTGCACTTTGATGACTTACTGAGTACAACTTCCCCTTGATCCTTTTTAAGTAGGACATAGCTATCACTTAAATCTGAATTTGTGAAGTACATTTTCATGCCAGCTGCCTACGCTGCCTGTCTACTTTCTTTCAGAGTAAAAGGTCTGCAGCCAAACAAGCAAGTGCATATGAAGTGTTTACACTTCTCAAAACCATAAAGAAAAAAATCAAAACTTTTCCCATGGATGGTGGTCTTTTCATTATTACACAGGGCAAGGTCTACTAGAGTTTTTATCAGAATCTGTGACAGTATTCACACAAAGCCTTCTGAGAACAGAAACACAACTAGTAAAAATTAGAAGTGATCTAGGACACACATAAC
Organism: Crypturellus undulatus; assembly: GCA_013389825.1. Taxonomy (NCBI): domain Eukaryota; kingdom Metazoa; phylum Chordata; class Aves; order Tinamiformes; family Tinamidae; genus Crypturellus; species Crypturellus undulatus. The sequence continues at coordinate 1,694,346 of VWPW01084855.1, read as the reverse complement.
AAGTATCTTATCGATGGTGAACCTGCTACTTCGTGATAGATCTGGACTATTTCCCTACATGGAACATTCTTTGACCAATAATTCAGCAATTCTAAAAATTTCTGTGGAAAGTACAGAGAGGAAGGACAAAATTAATAAAGTTTAAACTGTCTTTGCTAATACAGTAGAAAAGCTTCTGCAAACAGAAGATAAAGTAGATTCTAACAATCTTACTGTAAGTTTAATGTATATAGAAGCATACAATTGTATATTATATATTAGTGTGTATACAGGTATATATATTATAGTGTATACAGGTTAGTACATACTATTATATATACCTATGTGTACATACAATAGTATATTATAGTATCTACTAAGGAGCCTTCCTTGTATTCACAGGCATCTTCTGCAATAAACATGAATTTGCCTTTACAATTCAAAGAATGGATGAAAGGTAACCCGGGATTGCAACCTGACTTGTACTGGCTGAAATTGGAACTATACGTTCAACTGTTACTGCCACGAGAACTGTTTTGACAACAACAACAACATCAGTTCTGCCCCAAGATAGTCAAAATATCTGCAAAAAAGGTCTTTTTTCTTTGTTTATTTTACAGTAAATTGAGCAGGCTGAACCACAGAACTTATACGGTAGTTAAGTCTTGAGGCTATGCACCAGGGACACAGGTCACAAGATATAAGCAAATATCCTGCAAGAGTTATAGGGGAGTACTTTTACACATGTGCAAGAATATCACGCATTTTCTTTAAACGATATTTATCCCTTGAACTGCATCCTGGATCAAACTTTTCATTTTTATCCCTAATTTCAGCCTTTAAGTATGTCTAAAAAGCTCAAGAGTAGAATGAAAACAAGACAACTTGGCTAATAGCACAATTCTGTAACTTGGAGATAAAAGTGTTGTGTTTAATGGGTCATGCTTATTGAACTCCATAAAGATTACACCCTTCAGCTTATCATATTTCAAAACCGAAAGAATTTCAGTTACTTTAATGATAAAAGTAGCCAGTACAGCAAGCTGGATCAATGCCAGAAGATGACACCTAGAAATGTTTATAATACTTACTCTATCATTTCTATTGGATTACTTTCTCCTGAAGATGAGATCTATTTAACAGGCGACAATTACTCTGCATCATCAAACTTTCCACATGTTCTCTGCCTTAATGCTATGAAAAAAAGTAGAACTCAAACTCAAACAAATAAAAGAAAGCATATTTAGTTATTCTCCTTGCATTGTACATAGAATATTAGATCTGTTTTTTGAGGGAGAGAGATCATTCCCAAATCCTTTTGTCTTATCAATGCATTTCAAGAAATTTTATATACACAGTGAAAGAATTCTTCTTAAATTCAGTATTTTTGTGGGATAAACTTCCATAACTATAGCGATCAGGAACTAGCAGGGAGAGGAACTTCACTAGCCTTCGATAGATCTAGTTGGTTATTACCAAGGCTTATGAGGGTGACAACAACCAAGTGTCCTGTCAGCAAAAGTTGAGGGCCTGAAACTCAGAGGCTTCTTCTCTGTTAACTACAAGTTCTGGAGCCATTTTTAAAGAGTAGGAGGAGGCAAGCTTCCACTGTGCTATATCTGAATGCACTGAACTAATCAGCTTAGAAATGTTGTTAAGGCAGTTGTACAGATTGGGAACAAATGTTGAGATAAAGGGCTAAATACACTTTAAATGTAATTTAAATGTGGTCATAAAATATCAGTATAACCATATGCATGATCCTATACCTGCACCTTGGTACTCTGGATTAGTTTAGCCTTCAAGGGGTAATCACAAAAAGTGTATATAAAAGAATTAAAAAGAAACGTTTGTCACTGTTGTAGGTAAATTTCATGAATTTTGGGAGTGAATTCTGTACACCTTTAATGTGCATTACAAGTAATTTTCAGAACTCATCACAAAAAAAGTGTATCGTCATTTACAGAGTCTTGCCCAAGATGCTTCTTAGAGCTTTGTAACAGTGAGCAGTACAGATAGAGAGTATGTCCCTATCATCTACACATGTTAAGTGTACTGCTGTTTCTTCATAGGTGCATCCTATTCATTTCATCCTGATTCCAGCATGTCTCGAGATCCCACAACACTAAAAAAAATGCTGTTTAAACAAAATTCAAACTCTTCTTTGCTCAGCAAGTGTTTTTGGTGCCTCTATTGGCTGTTAGCCTTCTAACGTATTAGTTCTTCTGGTGTTTTTCCATAGCTACATTCATTTTTAAAATCACCAACATCTCAAGAGTGATCCATGGGCTTGAGGTATCTTTAATTCTTTTCCATTTCATTGGGACACCTTTATTGCAGGTTTTTTTTTTAGCTCCCCATACAGAAACTGCCAGCTTGAATCTGCTTCCAGGAGCAAAGCCAATGTCTGTCATTCTGTAATAGGGAGATCAGATTAAAAAGAGCTTGCTCATCAGAACACTTAAAAGATCTCTGTTTCACCTGCCTTTTCTTTTTTAAAATGCCTCTCTAATTTTCTAGGGATGCTGTTAGGTATCAACTTCACTTTTTCAGGTACACGTCCCTAGAATTATGTTAACTAACTGGAAAAGAAAAACATATTAAGAGTTCAGAATTTTGGCTTTTTTAAATAATATTCAAGACAAAACACTAATGGGAAAGAACAGAACACAGTGTACTCTGATCATGAGCAAAAAGGACATAATGTCTTCAACATGAATCATTCTGCTGTCCTAAAATGTGGGAATATGGTGACTGAGAGCATAACTTCACTTTTTCTCCTATGGTTGCACAACTCTTAAGATTTTGCTACCCCAAAAAGGCCAATACCAGCCACAAGCACATTCCCATATCCAGGAACTTTTTCATGCTTGAAGTACTGTAGTTAATTCTAGCTCTTGCAAAAACAAAACTACCATTAAACCCTCAATGTGAAAAGGACTCTTAAAGCATTTAGAGAAACACTCAGACCATCAAAACTTTGTGAGAAAGAAATAATCTCTAAGAAAATTCATCCCATTTTTACAGAGCCTTTGGATTGTGGCTGTTGTTCACACCAGTGTGGCTCTAAGGTTCCTTAGAGTCTTCCTCCACAGAGGAAGCAGGTGTCACCATCCATGTTAATGGTATGGTGCTAGGGCTCCTCTGCCCTTCCAGGTCTGGCCATGTCCTGCTCATCCCAAAACCCTTGGGTCCCTTCCTCCTTCCACCACGAGGCCATTCACACTTTGCTGCATTCCCATGCCAAGCCTTAGAAGGGCCCATGATGTTTCCCAAATGCTTGTTTGCATCTGCTGTTTTTGATTTGGTCTTTCTTTGGCTCTCTAATAACGTATTCCACAAGTTCTCCTTGCAAATGGTCTACAACCTCTTACAATTTAATTAAACTAAAGTGATACCTACTCATCTGCTTCCTTTTCACCACCAGCCCTCCCCTAATTTATTTAGTTAATTGATGAATTTAATTTGCCTGATGGCAACAGAAACTGGTGCTCAACACGCTTGAGAAATACAGCCACTCCTATTCAGGAGCTTCTCTGTCCATGTGGAGAGTTGATGGCTCTGGCTCCTCACCTGGTAGCCTCAGGGCTGGTTTCCATCCCACCCGGTTGAGGAGCCCATGTGGGGGGGCTTTCCCCACCTGAGACCCACCAGAACCAAACGTAAGTATGCCAGCCCTGATATTTTTGCTGGTTTTGGTGTTGCATTTCCTAGGCTGGCCTAGCCTGAGCACCAGTGCCCAGGCAGGTCCTGGAGAGCCCTCAGTAGGCACAAGGGAAGCCCAAAGACACCAGTGCTCCCTCATGCTTCTTGCATTCAACCCTATTATTATTCAACCCTATAATAACAATAATAATAATAATAATAATAATAATAATAATAATAATAACACTAATAACAATAATAATAATGTGTTTAAATTTTTAATGAAAAAAAACACAGTGGGGGAATCTGCAGCCTCCCACTGGCACCAGCGCACCAGGCCACAACACTGCAGGGAGGCGGCATCGGGGCGGGTGGGGGTCGGCGCTGGCTTCGGACCACGTCGGCCCGAAGGAACCAGACCCTGGGGCAGCAACCGGGCCGCGCGCAGGGCGGGTTACGGGGCCG
>VWPW01084855.1:1601503-1690201 GCA_013389825.1 Crypturellus undulatus | reverse complement strand
AAGTGAGGGCGCCGCAGCGCGCAGCGACAGAGCTCGCGGTGAGCCGAGCCGCGGCGAGCCGAACCGCCTTGAGCCGGGCCGCGCCTGGCGCCGCCGCCGCCGCCATGGCGAAGGTGGGCAGGAAGGGCTGGGTCTGCCCGGCCATGGTGAAGAACAACTGCCTGCTCCTCAGCACGGTCACCTCCATGCTGCTGGGTGAGTGCGGCGCGGCCCCTTGCCCTGCTCCCGCCCTCCTGCCTTCCCCCGCGGCCGCCGCGGAAACGTTGCGGCCGTTAACGGGCGGGGGTGGGCAGCGGCTCTGCGGCAGCGCGGCCCCGAGCGGCGGTTCGCTGGGGCGGGGGGGCAGCGTGGCTGCCGTGGACGTGACCCAGGGCCGTGCGTGCCGGGCGGGGGTCTGACCGGGCCCTCGGGCGGAGCGTTGGCGCCCGTCGTGCCTGCTCGCGACCGTTGTGGTGCGGAGCGGGGAGAGCATCCTTGGCGGGGAGATACCTCCATTGGGTGTCCACCCGAACCGCTCCGTCAGCAGCCTTTGCTGCTTGGCGCTCTTCTTTCCAGCAGTTTACCCACCGTGTTGCTTTTGGGTGGGTTGCAGCCATTTCTGTGCACATCTGCTCCGCTGAGAATGGTTCCTCTTGCAGGAGCTCCCCACGGCTGGTTATCTGCTGTGTTCGGAGGGTCTGCGTGTGTGTGCTGCCCTCCGGGCGCTCAGTGCTTGAAGGAGCTCATCCCTTCGCACACCTCTTCAACAAGGGGAGAGATTTTTTTTGTGATTCCAAATTACAGGTGTCAAGGGCTTTCACTGAAAATCTCCTTTAGCACCTGGAGATGCTAAATGCCAGCCTCGTCTGGAAATCTGGTCCCTTGGGATATACGCAGACATGCACATCTGCACAGTGACTTTTCTAAGTTTTGCCTTTGGGTACACTTTTATGAGCTGGTGGCTTATTTTCCAGTGGCTGAGATGGACAGCACCTGCTTACTTTTCATTGCCTCCAAGCATATGCAGGTAGAACTGCAGTGTGTGACGTGATGCTGCAGGCTGGAAGTTTTGAAATGAGATTTCCCCAAGTCCCACTGAGCCTGGCAAAGTGGGAACTGTGGGCAGAATTTGTCAGAATGCTGGGACCTAGCTGCCCATCTCCTGGCACCCAAGCACCTCCTGTGTCTTTAGCCTCTCTCCCTGATACGCTATCATTAACAGCACTCCATGAAGCTCCATAAAATGGCAGAGCAAGTTCTTAGACAGATTCCCTGCATTTTGTAGAAAATTCCTTTTTGCAGCAAGCCGTGTGTCTGTCACATTTTCAATATTTTCAGGCAGTGAAAGAACTTACATGGGAACAAAGAAATCCTTGTAAAAATGGCTGTAGTTACAGTGCCTGTCACCATTAAATGTCATCTCCTTTTTATAGCCTGAGGAATGTTTGCAACAGACCAGCTGTCCTTAAACCCCTTGTAATTAAACTTACATATTTCTTTTTTGTTAGCGCACCCTAGGTAATGACTTTTTGGTTTATTAATTAACTTAGTTTGGAGGAATAATGTTATACTTGTGTGCAGGAGAGAGCATCACCATTTTGAAGGCAGATATACATTAGGATTTTTCAGAAGAGTATGTGCGAATGGTACTAATTAAGGCAGAAAGTTAGTGAAATGTATTGTGAACGCTATTCAACTTTGCTGGAAAGTGCTGGATTACCAGACCCTGTTGAATGGAATCATGTTTATCGGTATTAGACCTTTGTTCAGAAATGCAAGAGGATGAAATGATTATTTTTTTCCCTGCTACATTTTCCTTGGTCGTGGTACAAAGTAAATTGAGCTTTGACCTAAAGCCCCTCAGAGTGTATCGTTATCAGTCATGTTCAGCCTTTTGAAGCAGTATGCTTATCTTTACTAATATCCTTTCTCTGCTGAAAATTTTTGTTGATTATTGATTGCACCTGTGTTTGAAACTGAAACCTCTCCAGACTTGGAGCACTTCCCCCTTCCAAAGACTTTGCTTATTGGGAGTTTTGCTCTATTTGTCACTCACATATCCAAAGCATTGGGGTTTCTTTCAAAAGAGTCTGAGGGGAAAAATCTGATTTAAATATATTTTAGCAATGTCAAATCAGATACGTCTGAAAGCACCTGTGTCTGAATTATTCAAAGAAAATAACACTTGGAAAAATGTTTCCTGGCTTTCATAACAGAGGTTCTGTTTGAGAGATCTATGAACTCATATCTGGAGCGTGAAACTTACAGACTTTAGGGCTAATTCTGGGCTACAGATTTAGGGCTAATTCTGAGACAAGTTGTTAGTCTCATTTCTGGGTGAGTTTTGCCTGAATCCTGGTCCTCAGAAGGTTGTTGTCCCTTAGTTCTTAGTGTGTTACTTAAGGCATTTGAAGAAACAAGAGGCATCATACCTTGTCTGAAAAGCTTTACTCCAATCTTATGCCAAGTGACCTTTGCACTGTAAGCTGTCAGAGGAAGGTGAAGGGACGGAAAATATCAATGAGCTGTCTGGAAAACGTATGGACAGGGGTGGCTGCATCTTCCCAAGTTAATGTGAGCAGTGGCCTCCTGTTGCTGTGGTACACTGAGAGCACAGCAGTGATGCTGTGGTTGTGTGGGATTGCAGCTCAGCTGTGTTTCCTTTGCACTGCTTGGAAGCAGTGAATGCCCAGGTGACTTCTTCCCTGCACTTGCCTGGATGGCCTATAGGAGGCAGAGGGAGGAGGGGATTTAGCCCCAGGTCAGGAGTTTGAATTGCAGAAGAAGGGATATCTTGCATCCTTCTTCTTTGCTGGCCTTCCTGAGTCCAAAGCAACCAAGCTAAACAAAGCAATTTAAGTCATCTTACTTCACGTGGATCTTCTGCCTTTCATATAGAGTCAAGAGAAACCCAAAATATCTTGGAAATGTACTTACCCTGAAGCAGCTACCCACAGACCTGGTACAGATCACAACTGGGAAGGGAGAGCTCATTTCACACTTTGTAAGATTCCTGGCTTCTCTCTTTTACCCTCACATTGTCTGTTGGAGAACACTGCTGCAAGACCACCAAAACAGTGATGAAGATAGAAGGCTGAAGAGAGAGGTAAATGATTATTCATTCAGTAAGCTATAGGACCTAGCCTAATACCGCATATTCCAGTATATGGCAGTGTCTAGCACCATATTCATCAGAAAGCTGTGAATTACGATATTTAAATGGAAATAGCCATCCATCAGGAAAGACTGCAATGAGCAGGTTTTCCTTCTTCAGTACAGAATGTTTGTAGAAGGGGTTTAAAGCTATTTCTGTGTGGGTCAGGTGAAAACTTTCCTACATGCTGCTCTTTCTCCTTTCTTCCTCTTTCTTCCTCTCTTCATGAATATTAATACCTATCAGCCCTCAGGCTTAGGATCTTAAAAACAGGGCTTTCTTGTGATGGATTGCCCTGTGGCAGGAGGCATGGAGCACTGCTTGGAGAATCAGGAAAGGAAGTTGGAAGAGGCTGAGGAGGGAGCGGGAGCTGTCCAAGGTGTTCAGCGCAGCAGGAGCTAATGGAGCACAGGGCTGCTGGAGCACTGACAGGGGGAGGAAGGCAGCAAGTGAGCATCCTGCCTCTCTGGGATGCCTGAGCACCTGCTTTTGCACCTCGGAAATCAAGTTTCCTTACCCCATTGCAAGATTAGACATCCAACTTGTCCCATTCCCTCGCTGGAAGATAGTCACAATCATCTCAGCTCCCTTTCTGCCTACTGTCTTGAGACAGTGGTTACATTATACATAGTTCTTATCTGTAGCACGAACATTGCAGAAACTTTGAATCATGGAGCTGTAGTTTCTTTTCAGGGTCCAGAAAGTGCAACAGCCACTGGACCATTCCTTCTGTGCTTTATGGTGTCATTCTAGTAGTCCATATGCCAAAACTTCACTCTTTTTGATTTTTAAAAAATAGTTATACTATTTTAGAAAGCGGAGTAGTAATATCTCAGTATAATAATATGTTTTCTACTTGTGTCTCTGATTTAGAAGGAAACAAATGATCAGATGTATTCAAGAGCTGCCAGCTGTAGCTAGGAGGGCTAGGTACCCTCTCCAATCAGATACCAGGAGGTTGGACAGCTGCCTTTAAAAGCACGAGCACCTGTCAGTGCAGTGGTAGCTTTGCTGGAAGCCTATCAGTGTGTTCCTGCAAGAATGGACGTTTCACAGGCAGAAGGAGCGGCAGGGCAGTTAACAACGTCCCCTGCAACTGATGGCTTCTTGCCACCAGGGAGGCTACGCACAAGCCAGGGAGCACATTGTGCTGCTGAGACCAAGCAGGTTCATGTGCAAAGGTAGCCTGGAAGCGCTGAAGCAGAGAACCCTATAAGATTGTCCAGGTTTTCACAATAAGGTGTTTGAGTTTCTGGCAGCTATAGTTTAAAAATGAAAATCTTGCTGTGCAAGCTTCACAGCAAGGATTCAATATTCTTCATTTCCTTTTCCTCATACTTTTACCAAGAAGTAATCTAGTAGTTTAGATCAAGCTGCTTTCTTCTGGGCCAGTTCTCTTTGCTTACACAAGGCAACGTGAACATTACACAGAATGAAGACAATTAGTTGTCCTGGAAAATATATTAGCAAGCCAGAGCTGTTTTCTTCCTAGCAGGGAAAAAATGAAGGAAATATAGTAAAGCAAGTAAATTATTACCCTCTAGGTTTCTGACAAAGGCAAATGAACAGCAAACATCTGATCTTGTTCTGAAATGTAATGTTTTAATTACTTGAAATTTATGCTAAACGCAGATGAGACATCCTGAATTGAATATGAAAACCTCGAAACATAACAGAAGACTCTCTTGTTCCTACTGCAATTTGGATCTTTCATGTATTCCTTGTGACTTTTTAGGTACTTCTCTACCTCTTCTTTATCACACTCCAGACAATTTGATGCAGGTCAGATTCTGTTCAGAAAGCTATATAACACTCCAATTGTAAAAGTGTCTCTGGTTGTTTCTGTACAGAAAAAGTACAATGCAAATGGCCAACATTGTATTTGAGAGTCTCATATCCTGCTGAGGTTCAGAAATGCCCAGTGATCAGAAAACTGGATAACGAATGAAAAGAAAGATAACTGAAGTTAAGCATGCTTCTGTATGCTAGCAATTCTAAGCTGTTTTTTCAACAAAGGAAAACCAACTTTTATTTGCTCCTTTGACACATAAAGGATTTCCCTGTTCTCCATGTAATAGGTGTTCTATTTTAACATAAACCCTGGATTTCACTTCATATGCAGAGATCACACCAGTATAACTAAAAGCTGAGCACAAAGATGAAGAATACTTTGCAAACCTTTATCTATAAAAAAACTAAAAAAAGTATTTGGAAGGAATGAAACTCAGGTCTGTTCACACTTTTATAAATCCTTGAAGCTAGAAAAGATACTGAAGTTGGTGAAACATTCCTGAGGCTGACATCTTTTTATGTCTTATAAAAGTAGGAAGAAGATGATTTACAGACCCAGGAATCAGCTAATGCTCAAGTGACAGTTGCACTATTTACAAATCTAGCTATTCTTATTACAAGAACACTACAGGATTTGTGAACATACTTACCTACCTGCCTGTAATGTTTACACATGCCTCCAAAGATTCCGTGCAGCACATGGTGACAGTTTCCATGGATTATAAATGATCTAACCCTAAATATTTTCACAATATCTTGCAAAACAGGCATTTCTTGTTCTTTGAATGCTTTTGGAACTACGGACAACTTAGCCTTGCTTAATCTGAACAAATTTTCTAGGTCATCTGACTGGTTTCTCAACACTTTGATGTGTTCATTAGGTTCAGAAGAACGGGGTTTCTGCAAGTCACTATCAGTCTGTCTTTGATTTCCACTGAATTGCCTTTCCAACTGCTTATCTCAATTTATTGCAGTCAGAATCATTTGTCTCTAAGCAGAGAGATGGCTAGAACAGTCTGTGCTCTTACTGTCCATTGCTCTCTTCCCATTTAAGACCAAAGGTATGACACAATCTGGCAAATATAGCCAGTTAGTACCCTTTCACCTCTCTCATGTCCTTGCCAGCCATTTAGTTTCCTGTATGTTTCTGTGATCTGAAATGAAGATGCGCGTTTCCAGAAGTGTACTGTTGAGCTAGCAAGTTGTCCAAAAGCACTCAGAGGGCTCTGGGAGAGCAGCAATTGCTATGGAACCATAGGCATACAAAGAGAATATTGGTGGGTCTTTACAAAGAGGAGCAAGGAGTGTTAACTTCGTGGGTGGCACTGAAAGGGTGTTATTGGCAGTGTAATTTGATAGGCCACATGAGCAAATTGTTTAGGTTGTTAGCGAGTTTCCCAGCAGCCAGGAACTAGAGACATGGTAATATCTCAGATATGCAACAGAAGGGGTCAAAAGGAAATACCTAGCACTCTTAGTTGAAAGGAGGTGGGACATGGAGATATGGAGGAAGCAACAAGATGTGTACTTGCCTAACTGTCTGCAGAGAAGAGGCTTCCAAATGACCTATGGGTGGGGTGGAGAGTGGTAGTGTTTTTAGAAGTGACAGATAAAAAAGGCCCTGGCAAAAGTTTGCAAATGAAGACCAAATGAGCATTGTCACCTTACATTTCAATCTTATGGTGAACCCCAGGAAGGTGAGATAGAAAGATACCTGCTTAGTCCTCATGTCTGGCCTATTGCTGCTTCAGGCTACACAATTTCATATATGTTTCTGTAATGGATCATGCTCTGCTGTTAGAATGTGGGCAGCTTTCCATGTTGCTGCATGGCTATATTCACCAGTCAGCCATCTGATGCTTGAGAACCTTCTTATAGATTCCAGCCTAAATGTGTTCAGGTTCAGACTGCGCCAGTTTGTTCTCAGATCATATAATGTTACTGATTATAGTATTCAGCCATCTACTGTATTTCTAGAGAACTTTCCTGTGTGTAGGACTAACCAGAGTCTAATCTCCTTTCATAAGAAGACCCTTCATTGCCTTCAACCCCTTCTAGTGCTTCTTTGCATGTGTTCCAGTGTGAGGTTGCTCTGAGAAGCCTTGCTGAGTTTGACACAGTATTCCATATCAGGACAGTTGCCTGCATCAGGACACTCCCAAACTCTTCAGGAATGTTTGCTGTACAATTATAATTATTACAGTTATTATTGCTAGGATGCAATTGTCCTTTTCCTAGATTATTCAGTTTATGACATCATCTTTATGATATGGCATTATTTATATGTGTAATTTAATATTTGAGTCACTAATTTTATTGAAAGGCCATGAATGGGACAAATTGTATGTTTGGTAAAACTTCATTCATCTTAACAGAGTTTAGGGCTAACCAGTGAATTGATTCGTTTCTTCAAAGTAACTGTGATATTTTTTTCTGTAATACAGAAATGAGCGTAATAAAAGAAAAAGCAGCATCATAACATTTTTTTCTTTTAGTGTACAGTGACTGTCTAGCTTTATTATTTTATCATGACTTCCTCAGCTAGAAATTACGTCTGTATTCTGCAAATATTTGGCAGGTGAACGGACTTGAAAAACACCTACAGCATATTCACGTAAATGGAAGGAAAACTGAGACTGAGGCTACTGGAAGAGATTTAGAGATTATCTTACTGCTTTGCCACTTGGAGACTGCAATTTTGGGATAATGGCATTTCTGCAGAATAATTGTTACCCATAATCATACGAGACTACCTGTGTTTTCCTAGATGAATGGCATATCATCTTAACATAACTGTGCTTGGTTTTACTCCGGGTAGAGGGACTGGTGTGCAGGGCTGCACTGTGGAGAGGGAGTAGTGACTCTGCTGCAGGCTTTGGTGGCACAGAAGGCTGCCGGGATAGGGGCCTTTGCCAGTGGCAGAGGCTTCTCTCTGCCTGCTGTGAGAAGCTAACTTTTCCTGGTTTTGCTGGCTTTTGCTCTCTGGCCAGTCCTAAACATTTCCTTCATTCCCAAAGGTCTGTCTTAGGGAGCCACTGTGCACTGAAGCTTTCCTCATGCTGCAATCAGAAGCTGGCATCATTCGTGTGAAGGAATTTAAAACTGCTGTACCCACAGCAGGCTTATCGGAGGAAGGATGGAGAAGGTCTCACCACGACAAGGGTATTAACACACCTGCCTTAATGAATTCCAAAATAATGTTTTCCAGAAGACCGAGATCTGACTTTGATCCATTCTTCTTCTGCAGTATTTCTCAGAGGACTTTTCTTTACAAATTTTTGTAAACAAACTGGCAGCCTGGAAAACACCAGCATCCAGAGAATTAAGATGCGCTGGTATACAATTAAATGCTAGCAAGTTTGAATCCTAGCTCCGTAGTTGTGCACACTTTTCTAACAATTTTGGTTTTCATTTAGTGTAGATGTTTATTAGAAATAATGCTACCTTACAAGTTAACGTGTTTAACAGCAAAATGTGTAAAACTAGGAAAGGGTAAAAGTAAAGATAAACATTACTGAATTAATAAGAGTGTAATAATTTCTTTTACACTATTTTAGAATCGAGTAGTTGACATTCCTTTGTAGTTAAAAGGCAGCCAAAGGTAGTGTATAACCTCTAGTCACAGTAGAAACAAAATGGATTTTGTACAGTATTGCTAAAGGATCCCAGCTATATTGGTAGAGTGAAAAAAAAATATTGCCTGTCTGTGTCACAGTCTGACATAGTGTACATTTTATACTTTGTTTAAAATCAATTCAGTGAACTTTGTCATCCAGCTTTTTTAATCCAACTAATCTGCTATAATTAAAACCCATCTTTTTGATAAAGTAATTGCATTGTTTAGTCTGTCACATGTACAACATCACATACAACAAAATGAAAAGATTAATTACTTTATTAATACTATAGTTCTGGTTACTATAGTACAATAAAAAATACCAGCTTTGAACCACGAGACATGCCCACATTTTTTTTTCAGCACTATATCAAAGAAGAAAATCCTGGATTTTCTCCATTTTTTTTTTCATCAGAATCAGCAAAAATCACCAATTCAGCTCTGCAGAAAGAATGTCAATGTTCTAGGATTACATGAAACCAAGAAAAGATGTGTTCCGTTTTGTTTTTCCACATAGGATGTGGGGTTTTTTTCAAGCACATCATTTTATAAAACTAATAAATTTTCTCCAGTAATATTCCCTGCATTTCTTTTTTCACCTGAGCAGTTCATTGCTAAGAGTCCTTCCTATTATGAAGTCCTTTCTATAATGAAGATGTTTTGCCTTTTCTACCATGCTGTGCACATGCATGGAGTCCTTCACAATTAACAGCACAAGGCCCCTTGTTGGTGTTGTCATCCGTAAGCACAAATACACAACAGAAAATCCTACCTGTTAGGTAGGTATTTTGTCTGGATTAGATTCTCTTTCTCTCAGAAATAAAGTCAGGAATGCCCATGTGTGGACCTCAGTTGTTTGCTTCTAACTCTTACATTTGTTTCCTTTTGGAAGTGAGGAAGTAAAAAAGGTAGAAACGTGACTTGTCGTATCATCTTCTGAAAGATGGGAAGTTCTGAAGAGCATCAAATTCAGGATGTTAAGGATGTAAACAACTAGAGTCACTTCTACACTGTTTTTCCTGGGCAGACTGAGATATCTTGTGTTCTTAGATTTTAAATTCAAAACTGATTTGAGTTGACCCTACATAATTGCATAAAAGTGGCTTCAGGGTTTAGCTCAAGTTAATTCAAGAAAAAAGTAAACAGTTTTTGCATTTGTTTGCTCACAGTGGTTGATAAGAGGAGTCAGCATCCTGCTGCCAACACATTTTAGGTTACAATATAGCTATTGTATTATACTACATATATACATATGTAGTATATATACTATATATGTAGCACATATATAGTATGATGTACTACATACAGTACATTATACTATAGATACTGTATAGCTGTTAAAATCTCTGACGTGTGATAATTCAGATGAGTTGTAAAATGATGGGAGTGGACCAGGGTTGTTTTTCACTTGTTTCTAGATTTGCATCATGAACTTTACAGTAGTCTGAGGAAAGTGTAGTAGTACCACACCTGTTCCCCTGCAGATAGTTTGCCTTCCTCCTAACAGAACCTACACTCAAGTTATAGGCCAAGTGCTTTTGAACAGGGATTCACCGAATACTCAAATGTCACAGAGTTAGGAGTTTGGTTAGCAGATATGCAGACTCTCCAACTTAGTGGCCTCCTAGGGCAAAATGTACTTAATATATGTGGCTTGCAACATAAACACCTACAGGGTAGACTGGTTCTGCTGCCTTCTTGTAGAGAGAGCTCCCAGACCTTGCAAAGCCTCAGGCTTTACACATGTGATGGCATGAGTGCTCCATGCAGCAAAGCCCCTTGCAGTCCTTCCCTTTCCCCAGGCATTACAACAAAAGAAAGAGGTCGTCCCATGGAAGGGAATAACACGCTCTCTCTACCTTTTTGTGCTGGAGCTCCTGGGATTGCCTGAAAGATCATAGCTAACAGATTTTGCTTGATATGTTTTTCTTTGGCTCTGTTGTTCTCTCTCTTCTTTGGCATGAAACACACACCTTAAGAAGTTAAAGACAGTTGTACTGGTTTTATACCTTCATCCTTCCCTCCTCCTCAGTACTGCAGAAGTCTGGACCCTCTGTAGTACATGACACTGAGAAATAAGTAGAGGTTTGTTCTTACAGTAAAAACATTAGTTAACTGTGTTGCAGGAAGGAAAAACAACCAGAGGAGTTCGGAAAGGAAGATGACAATTTGGAATGGAGAGACAGGAGAAATGAGTGAAACTAAGTGAGGAAGAGGGCCAGAAGGAAAAAAAGCATGTTCTGCTGTCTTTTAAAAAGCAAAAGTAAAGTCCTCCATAAAGAAAAAAAAAAGAGAGGAAGGAAAAACCTTAACAAATAACAGAGTCCCTGCATCCTCTACAGAGCTTTGTGATTGTTGGAGGTAATTGCATGTTAGAATGAAGTCCACAGATGGTGGAGTATGGTTCATGTGGACAAATTAACATTGTAATAAAATAATTACAAGAGAGTGTAATAAGCTTTCTTCTACACTTGCTCAGGACTTATTTAACCAAAGTAATGTTAAATATCCCAGTAACCATGTGAAGTATGTACATGCTAGACCACACTTCTTTGTGTATATGAGAATTTCCAGGAACAACATTCCAGTGATTTGGTTATTGAGACTTGAATGAAGAAGTTCTATATGGAGACGTTCTCTATCGGTCCAGTTTCAGTATGAACTGCATACTAACTTTTTATTGTTTATGTTTTATGTTTATTCTTACATTCCAGAGGTAAGATTTAGCACCAGAGGGTAGATGCATCAGAGGTTCTATTTAAAAGGTAGCCGTAACTTACTTATTTTTGCATACTGAACAAGTCAATATAATGATATAATTGCCACATTCTCTTAAAGGAATAGCACAAATAAGGAAGTGAGAGCAGCAATATTATTTCAAAAGATCGTTCGAATGAGGAAGACTTTTATGTTAGTGCCTTTAGATAAATAGCATCCTTTCCAAAAAGAAACAAATGCACACGTGCAAGGGAAAAAGTGTAAACTCTTCAAGGTTTTTGAGAGAGCATGGGAAATGTTCATAGTGAAATCCGAGGAAGTAGAAAAGAAAAATCTGAAGAATAAAAATGATGGTGAGTTATCTGACCTGCTTGTGATACTGCTAAATGTAAAACAAGCAAGAGAAGAAAACTTGTCGGCTGTGCAAACATAAGTCATCACCTGGCATGAAGGCACGCGCTTAGAAAATGTCCTAGATGTTTAGCAGTTCACACCTGCTGAACGTAACACCCCTGGCATGACAGAAGGAAACAAAATATGCACTGACCTTTCTAACTTCTTTGCAAAGTGCAGTGAGTCAGAAGTTGTCCTCTTCCTTCTTTCCTGTCCAGAAACCACCTGGTCTCTCTCCCCTGACCATGTGCTACAGTGGGAGTCATCTCTGTTATGTCTGGTCCTATCCCACGCATGCGCCTGCAACTGTGCTAGTCATACTGCACTTGTAGCCTTTCCCTGTAAGTGCCAAAGCTCCCTTCTAGACCGTGGTTCTTCTGACTACTTAGGGCAAGATTGGTGTTTTTCTGTCAGCGATAACACCTATTGGATGTCTGTCTTTGTTAGGATTCTTGAAGCCCTTGAAGAATTGGGGTTCAAGGGCCGCTTGAACAGTTATCTTTGCAGGATCAGAGCAGGAATGGGTAGGACACTGATATGATAAGGAGCTTGCTCCAGGTATATGGTGTGATTGTGTCATGTGGAGATACTCTTAAGCTTGTGCCAAAGTATGCAAAGGGGGAAAATCTCTTCCACCGTATGATACAATGGGCAGAGAGCTGGGCCTAGAACACCTCACCACTGTGAACGGCAAGCTTTTGGCTCTCTCTAGTATGTGAAGTTTAATACTCTGTACTCTATCATAAAATGGCATTGCACCACTTGAGTAAACATATAGTCCAGTCTTGCAGCAATTTAAGCATATGCCTTTCCCTAGGCATATGAATAAACCAAAGCCAGGCCAATACGTATATGCTTAAGTTCAGCTCTCTACAGTGGCTTTTGCAGGATCAAAACCTTTATCAATTTGCCTGGATAAATGTAACTATTTTACAAGTAGAGTTTTATCAGGCTTATCTCAAAGTGCAGACTAATTCCTTTCAACACATTTGGTTTAGTCACTAGATTAACAGTAGAGGTCTTTGTGTGACTTCTTTCTCTGATTAAGGGCATTTGCATAATGTTGTGAATGTTTTCGAAGCCATTAAGATTCAACGTATTGCAAGGAAGTTAAACTGTTCACTGGCACAGATGACAAATTATCAAACATCTTTGTTGCTTAGAACAGTCTATTTGCCTGAAATGTTACCTCGTTTTGTTTTGTTTTGTTTTTCCATCTTATTAACAATAAAGACTAGACAGGTGTTTGTTATGTGCCCTTCTGTTCATTCACATTGTTCTTCAATTGCAGGGAGAGTGCAAGATAAGATGGTTCATTATCTTTTTATTCTATCAGACCTGAGAGAGAGATTCTGTTAAAATAGCTTAGTCATTTACATTTTGTTTCATCTAACACCCATGTGGCATATAGGCTAGTACAAACCACAGCACAAGTGAATGTTTTGGGACATTCTAGAATGAAAAGATGTGAGTTTCTTCTCTAGAACAGATTTTCCCTTCAGTATCCAAGTACAAACTTGCTATTGTGGATTTTTCTAATCTTTCTTGAACCTGCTGGTGCTGTCTGCCCCAACAACATCAGTCAATTAGAATAAGGGGCTGTCTTGCAAGCCCATTTAGTTAAACTGTGCAGCAGCATCTTGGTCACCATCTCTGCTGTAGATGTTTTAACTGGATATCCCTTTGCAGAGCCTCGCTTATCTGTCTTGTGCACCAACAAAAATAAGCTCAGAGAGAACAGGAGATTCTGTTGCAAATTCCAATAGTATTCTTGGGACCTCAAGAGTTTACATGAGCCAATGAGGCTAATAAAGTAGACTAGAAGCACCTTCATGTGCTGTTGTAACAATTCTGCTGCAATACACACTGAAATACAGAGGGATGTAAATAATTTCATTAATTTCAGGGAAGCTATTAATGTGAATAAGACCTTTTGTCACTCTGTAGCTAAGGAAAAACCCCAAAATGCTCTTGCCTCTCTTTGAATCCAGTAAGAAGTTGGATCTCTTGATACTCAGGTTAGCTAGAATTGAAACATTATATGACTATTTCCTCTAAAACAGTGATGTTTGTAGTAGAAATAGATTATAAGGCACTGAAAAGAAAATCATGTGTAATGCATTTTTTATTTCTGTGAACCCAGAGTAGGAATATGAAAAAGAGAATGAATAGTAAACAAACAAAATGCACTTTGTTAAATTTCAGTGTGAGATTTTCATGAATTCAAAACTATGTGCAAATTATGAATCTATCAAATTCTGTAATCACTTAAGGAAACAACAGCCATAATCCTTTCTAAATAATAAGAAGCATATTTCTTGTACCAATGATTTCCATTTCCTCCCTCACATTGAAGCAGAAAATTAAAGGAATTATCTGTGAGACTAAAGAAGATCATCTTTTAGCCTGGAATTTATTTTCTGATTTGTCTATGTAGCCAGAACCATTTGGTAATTTAAATCAAAGATAAGAGAAAGTGCAAATATGCCTTGTAGCACAGCTAGATTGCTTATTATACAGATAGTCTGGTAGTGCACATTTTTCCCCTAATTTTCCCCTAAAGATGCACCTAAAGAAGTCCTCCCAATTCAAAACTATGTGTGCTTTGTTTTTACTACCATCAATGCATAGGAGAGAAAAGACATGCCCAAAAGGCATGAGCTATTTTATTTTAATTGATCTTCCATTCTTCTTCACTCTTCCCCATGTCTCCCTCGTAAATTACAGCTGAGTACCTAAATATCATTTTTTTGTGTGTGTTTTTCAGGTATTGGAATTGGTATGCTGGTACGGGAATACGGCAGTCTCTCTAACCTGGATAAGTTCTACTTTGCTTTTCCTGGCGAGCTATTGATGAGAATGCTCAAACTCATCATTCTGCCATTAATCATATCAAGCATGATCACAGGTATGATTTGGAAGTGCTGTTGTTCACTGATAGGGGTAGCATTGGGGTTTGACTTCACATCCTAACAAAAATAACCTTTAAAAATCTTTTATGGAACTCTCTAATAAAAGGATAGATTGCGTACCTTTAGCTTTTCTGTGTAAAACAAGGCATCCAAAAAGCTGTAGAATTAAAAAAAAATCCATCTACAAGCCTTTCTTTCTGTTTGATCAGTTTGTTTCAAAGGAGGGTTTTTTGGAAGTGCAAGTGAGTGAGCAGACTGCATAGCCAAGGATGGGGTCATGGAAAGAAGAGCGAAACTTCCCTCTTTTGGCAGAACCAAGGAAGCCATTGGCTAGATTCCCAGTCTTGGCATGCTGACATTTGCAACCAGTCCCCCCAGTAGGAGAGATCTGAGAAGATTTGCAGGAGCATACCCAAAGTGAAATGAAGGAACTAGCTGTCAAAGAGACTTTCCTAAAGTAAAGAAAAGGGAACAAACTTGTCTTTGTTCAGGGAAGGAGAGTTTGCTTTCTACAGAACATCACCTGAGCTCCATTTTCATCTTTACAGAGTTTCTATTTTGCAACAACATTCATGTCAATGTGTTTGTTAATGGTTGGGTGGTCATGGAAAAATATCAGACATTTGACTACAGAAGAGAGCTTTTTGTGATCAGAAAATGAAAGGGGAATTGAGAGTGTGCTATGAAAGTGCTTTCAAGGAAAACAGAACACAGAAGATACATTTTCACACTCGAAGTTTATGGCAGAGATACCACTAATATCAGTAGTGCATGCAAAAATTGGCCTTTAACAGAAAGAGTATTAGTAGGACAGCAATAATGGAAGAGTGGCAAGCAGCTGGTGATAGTATTAAAATGGAATGGCAGAATAGTCAGAGACAGATGTAGAGGAAAACCTGCAAGAGGCAGGGTGAGTAATGGCAGTAGAAAATTGTCCTAAGACCTCTCTGCCCAGAGGACTAGAGGGAGATGAAATGGTCTGCTAATCGCTAATACGTAAAGGAGAGAAGAACAGAGAGAGGAAGAAAAGGGCCTTGATGTTTTACTTAACGGATAGGGCAAGGTTGTTTTTTCTGTAGAGAAGGAGACAAGAAAGACAGGAAAGAAAAACGGAGCTCTATTTTTATCGTCTGGAACTCAAGTCTGAGAGAGGAGATCCAGGAAAACTGTCAAGAAAAGATTATTCTATTTTTCTTTTCAAACAAGCTTTGATTTGTAGTTTGAGACTGTATCTTTAGAAATAATTGATATAATCAGGATGGTTACGCATGCTTCCTAAAAGCCAAATGAATTATTTATGAAATATTTCTCTTTCTAGCACTTCAAAAAGGAAAAAAAAAATAGTACTGTTAAAAACCTATTGCAATACTATTTCATATTTCACATTCAAAGTATGAGTAAACTGCATGTGTACCTAGTAACAGTAGTTACAAGTGAGCTTAGAATTAAGAACCAGCAGATTGCAAAAGTTATATTTATTATATAAAGAAATAATTGTATGAAAAAGAGATACTTTGCTTCTGACCTTGGCATATCTATTTATACAGAGGAGCTTATTCTTCCTACACTTACATATTAGGTTTTTAGACAAGAAAAGGAAAAGCAAACAGCTCTTGGTAAAGAGGCTAATTCAATAGCGTATGTTGAGCTGTGTGCTCCTGCAGACAAAATCATACTCAACTGTGTGGTATCCAGGTGAACTGGGCATGTCTGTGTGTGAGAACTGTGCATGTCTGTGTATGATGGCTCTGATTATATTGCTTGCAGTTTCCCCCCTTTTCTTCAGGACATTGATGAGATATTTTGCCTTTTTGTAAAATAGATGTGGAAATGACATGGGAACATGCATGGGAAATGTAAATTTAGATTGAATCAATGGGCCTGTGTATAATCATGAATCACACTAGTCTTTTTTTCTTCTTTGTAATGCTGAATTTAATCACAAAGCAAAACTGACACTTTCAAGAAATAAGGGATAGAGCAAAGATGGGAATAAAAAATTAAAGGATGATCCAGACTGTATCTACAAATATGTATATGTATATGTATAAACAAGGGAGACTCTGCACTATTAGTGGCAAGGAAGCCTATTAATTTTGAACCTTCTCTGGAATGAGACACAAAAACATTTTCCTCAAAAGAAGTGTCATGGACTTCAGGAAAAAAAAAGAGAAAAGAAAAAGCTGGAAAAAGTAATGCTCTCCTCTCTTATCCAATAACCTTAACCTCATTGCCTGAATATGGGACACATGAGGACACACCACAACCTGCATTCTGGACATCCTTTGTGATGCCAGATATATTCTCAGTACATCCATTTCTTTAGGACATTATGGATTAGAATATTATGTGGACGGGAGGATGACAGTTTTTGGATGCCTGGTGGGTTTATATCTGACAGTCAGACCCAACATTTAGGGTCCTAGCATGTACCCACGTTAACTGCATGACTATCTTTTATGCGTGCATTATTGGGCTGCAAACTGTGGGATGCGATGTAGTTCCCTGTGAAAGAAGTTAAGTTAATAATAAGTTAAGTTAATATGCTTTTGCTGGAGGCAAAGAGTGCACTCAGAGACAATTGCAGTGACTCATTTGGTTAGTATTTTTAACCAGACCATGTGTCTGGATCCAAAGACATTTAAAAAGTTTTGATGCCTACAAAACCAGCTGGGTATTTCCTGAATTCAGGTCATGTCCCACTCTTGGATTTAGGTGACCAGTAACATTTTTGCAAAAGAATAAACAACATGTTTTGGAAAATATAATCAATGGTTTTCTGTTCTTTTTTTTTTTTTTCAATTGAATAAATATCTTAATCATGTAATGTCACATACTAGAAGAATACACCTTTGCTTTTGATAGAAAAATCTATGTACAACTGTATGTTCCACAGCCAAATCCCTGTCCATGGGGACATAATGACATAAATCAAAACTGCAGCAAAGCCTATGACAATAGGAATCCCTCCTTCATGAAATTTCAGGATTTTCTGCAGAATTTAAAGTTTTAGTAATTCTAACTTGTAGGATTCTTACTAGAGAAAACCTTTTTTTTTATTTTAGACCAAGAACACAGTCTTTTTTTGACTTAAAGAAGCAAAATTCTCCCTCTTGTGGTTAAATGGAGGGCTTTGTAGAATATTTTTTTCCTCTGCAAATTCAGTTTTTCAGATGATAAGAAAGGAAGGCATTATTTGCTTACTTATTTTACATATCATACAGGTGAAAATGTGGAATCTTTCCACCCACCTTCCTGGAAGCTGGAATGAAGCCTAATACAAAACTAATGTAAATGCTAAGTCATTTTTCTTTTAGAAAGAATAGAATCATTATTAGATTATTTAAGAGAGTGCTTTGAGGACAGAATAAACTGAGTAGTGCCGTGCTCTTTTAAATTATACTTTGTCTACCTCAGGGACCTGCTTGTAATTGTAATCTTCTCACAATTATTGTAATGGATGTCAGATGTAAATTTAATTTACTCTGACCCGTGGGCCGCTACTGATAGTTTGTTCCAAAATATCTAACTCTCTTGAGATTTCCATCTCTCCAAGTAACTAATATTGCAATAATATCTCATTCATGGGAAGAAATGATGTGTATTTTCTGTTTCCTGCTGTAGTGGCATGGGAAGAATTGAAAATGAAAATTGAAAACCTACAGTGTTATTCTAGATGATTCTAGAGCATTATAGGACTATACCTGTACAGACTGCTATGTTACAAATCCTATATACAGTCTTGGGAGTTCTTTTCCAAAAGAAGATATGACTTGATAAATATAAAAAATAAAACACCAATTATTTTCAGCTTCCTGGTAGGGAGGAAGAATTAGGGAAAAATGTCTTGCATACTTACTTGGAGCTAGGAGGCTTAAATTCGGTTGTTCTGGTCTTTGAGAATCTTGGCATCTCTCAGATTGAATTGCAATCAGAAAAGGAATTTTTTTCTAGAATTGTACAGGATGTCTCATCACACATCTGCATACAGAATAGACTAGTTCCCTTCAATCACTTTTAATCTTCATTCTCCATAGAGTGAGATTCACTATATGGTAGTTCTAGTGTGAAACCACAGTAAAACTATGTGCAGATCTGTTTCTTGACTGGATCACAGCTGGACTTAGGCAGGAAATAGATGTCCAGTTTACTAGACTGTGTCTGTGCTTGGACTTCCATTCCCTAGGCTGTGCAAACTTTCCTGCCCAGCCTGGAGCAGAGTCCTACGTTCTTGCACCTAAGTCCCATGCTGGCAACCGGAGTTAGGAGATCGGGATTTTAGCTGGCAACTCCAGCCCTGCAGATAATGCTCAGAAACTGTGGCTCTGCTTCCCACCTCTCCTTCACCGTCTTTCTAAGACAAAGGTATTTCAGTCTGCCTTCCCCACTGATCTCCAAGGTATAAGCAGTGCGCCAAGATGCGGAGCTCTTCCTGTAGGGCTGCCCTGTTGTCAGTCACTAACATCTCCTGTGTGGTGGAATCACTTCTAATCACTTCTCTCTTTGTCGATAAGACAGTTCTGGTGATAATGAGCAATTCTGATATAAATACCAGGAATGTCAACTGTCTAGTGACTGTCTGTGTTATGTTTTGTGCTTCATACTTTAGTTGCAACATATAACTAACTCAGCCGGTGCATGTCTGAGGTGTTGGTATGGATGAAATGCTTTTATCAGTTTTCCAACGTCTTCATTTTATTTTCTGGCAATACCTTCTCCTTCATCTTTTATATTTTTCCCCAGTGAAACATTATCTTAAAAAACAATAAAGTTAAAAGATCTCTCACTCTCTCTGCCCTTCCAGTCTTCATAATCAGCTCCAAAGAGGCTTAAACAGTAAATGGAAGTTTCTTGGCTCACAGATTTGTACAAGGCCACCTATGGAGAGAGCTAAAATTCCTGGAAGCGTGAGGCAGTTGATGTCCTGTTTATAGGTCACACAGGGATGACCTCAGAAATGATGAATAAAACAATATCTCTTTACCTCTCAGGATGAACTATAAGTGACTTATATACGCGATATCTGCCTTTCAATAGGTCTGGTTAGGCAGACTCCAGCTGCATGCTTTCCATGGCTATAGAAATAAACTCTTCTCCAGGAGCTGCTTTGATTGTAACTGCAGTAAGAAACATCCCACCCTCCTTTTTTTCCAGTACCAAATGCCCAGTCTCTTGTTGTATCTGTGTTCCTCATTCCTAGTACAAAGATGATTATTATTCCTCAGATCTGGCCTAGTCTACTTGACAACAACCAACTACAACTGTGTGGGTAAGACAGGTCACCCGATGAAGTACCTAGATGTGTTCCCAAATGCAGAAACTGTAGTTTGACCTGTGGAGTTTGTTGAACCATTACTGATGGAAGGAGATTTTGAATAGATTATTTGTTCTTGTTCATTGCTTAAAATTGAAGAGCCTTTTTTCTACCTTGGATTCATATTTGTGAAGTTGTTAGTTTATCACAATGCCATTGAGTTTGATAAGGAGAAAGAGAGAAAATTGGAATAGATTAGAAAATTCATAGTAGAATATCAAACAGACTGCTCTTAGTTCTCATGTTTTAAATTGAAAGTCAACAGAGCTCAGATCTAAACAATTTCTTTTTTGTCCTCTCTGACATTAAGACACATAGTTAATTGCGCTGAGGCCATAGACATGCTTGCATTGTTAATGATCAAAAGACAGTATCACTGTGTCTGTGGTTAAACCCTGAATGCAATTGCACCCCGACCATATTTACAAATCCAATTTTATCTATCTAATGAGAATAAATTCTGATCACTCTCACTGAAAAATCCCAATTATCCCTTTAGTTTATACATTAATGATCTGTACTAGTGCATCAGCCGCTACAGCTGTGGACCTCCAGGGCAAAATGGATGCTATTCTCAGTTACAGGTTATGTTCCTAATAGTGGCATGAGAATCTTTTCCTCCCACATCATCTCAGTTCTCACTTTTGTACTTTCTCCATTTCACTGTCTCTTCAGGTAATCACAGTTGTCAGAGCAGAGTTAACATGGATTTCCTGTTGTAAAAATCTGCAGATTTAAAATTTGTGGCTACATACACACTTAAATGTTCAGTACTTCCTCATATAGTGTGCAGGATCACAGGAAAGGAAATGGTGGCAGAACAACAGCGTTTTGTTTTCCATAGTGCAAGACTTCCAAATCTTCCTAATTATTTTTGCTTTATGTTTTGTGCTTCCCATCCCTAGGGTGCTAACTGCCTCAGCAGTTCCCTTTCCTGCAAATTGAAGAAGCACAGCTGTCAAGAGATGCTCAGTTTTAGAGGCATCATTTGCAGTCTTTGTTCATCAGTAACAGTATAAAAGATTCCAACCTTGGAGAAGTCCTGATCTAGCTTGAGTGTCCCTAGAGATATCCTGAGATATCTGTGTGGTGTCTAGGAGCTTGTCTGTGCCTGCAGAAAGTCTGAGCAAGCCAGTCATTGTATTATATTACCAAACTAATTATCTGAGCTCAGGGAATTCACCTTGTCCCTTGGTACTATGTACATTGTGCAAAGGGCAGAGATATTAAGCCTCTGTTGTGTGTTTTTCAGAGGGGTACTGAAGGATACTGGAGATCCCATACTGCCACCCACGTGCAGTAGCTGAGACAGGGAGGAGTGCAGAGTCATGGACTATTAACAGGCAAAGTTTTGTGCTCGTCCCCTTCAAATTATACCGATCTCAATCATCTACTCCTTTCCCATCAATATCTGTTGACCTTATGCAACTGAGACAATCCCTACGCTATTTAAGGTTTTAAATTACAGTTTTATTACTGTAGAAGTACCCTGCTGGTTCATGGAGCATGATCACCACTAGCCTTCAAGGGCAGTGAGCCCTAGTGCAGCAGACTGATATGTGGCATCAGCAGTCACTGCCTGTGTGGAATCCAGTAGTAACTATGCCAGCTGCCCAGAGTGCAGCACAGCAGTGTGTTAGCAAACTGACACTTGGGGGTCAGAATACTTTATGAATGTCTGTCTTGAACTGTTGTCCTTTCTAGCAATTTCATCACACTAAGTGCCATAGATTGTTCATCTCTCATTTCTTTCTCCATTTCCATCTCGTATTTAGAAAGAGAACGTAATATCTCAACTTCTAGAAGCCCTAAATCATACTGGGAAACACCTTTTAGTACTTAGGATATTCTTTATAACTGATATTGCGCTATATGCTCTGGCTTGTTTCTGTGTTATATTAGTGACTTTCCAAAGCTAGAATGTGTTAAAATTCTTATTTTGCTAATCCAGTAATTAAGGAACAGTGAAATTTAAGTAGACATGAAAGCTTCTGACTGACAGAAAAAGAATGGAAGAATTCTGTAACAAACATTAAAGACAGAATATGAGAACCAATAATATCCTATGAGAAATTGCATAGCAGAACATCTTTGGGGCTTCCATTTGACTTAGCTGCTTGATCTGATCTCCTCAGCCAAAATCTGTATCAGAACTGCCCTATTAATGGGACATAGCTCTATATGCTATTCAGTTAACTAAAGGAAGGCTTGGTACAAAAGGGTATTCAGAAACCCATAACACAGTAAACAGGAGAAAGAAATTATATCAGGTAAAAGTTTGTCAAGAATGATGGACAGGGAATATCAGATACCAGCATCTGAGTCCTGTGTGTCAGTTGAATGCAGAAGCAACAGATAGAATTGAAATTTTAAGTCCCTTACAGAGGCAGTGTTTGAGTAGGTGTCTGTGAGCTATTTGTTTGGTCTGCACAGCCTATATGCTCTAGGGCACGTGGTACTGCATCTCATAAACAGTCCGAAGGAGCAAAAGATACACTGTGCAGTCCTTGGAAGGAAGAGGTTTTATTTAACCTCATTTATAAATTTATGATTCAGACAGAACATGGAGAAGGTGATCTTTAGATTAAAATGAGAGTGTATTTGTACTGCAAGGTCATTCCAACTCAAGGGGTTGGAAAGAAAAAAAAGCTCAGAGTCAGAAATAGAAAGAGAGAAAAGCGCCACACAGGTCAACGACAGCTTCAGTGAAATATATGCTCTAAGTTCACACGGTGAATTACGGTGATTCCCACTGCAACTATTATTATTTTAAGTTTATGTCAGCATGACATTGCCTAAAAAAAGCGTAGCATAAGAAATACTGACCCAAGGGCAAAAGGAGTGAGGACAGCTGTCTTCGGTGCCCCTTTCTTTTGAAAGCTTTGAGAAGGGCATTTTTTGCTCAGGATGGGATGCATAGTTTGTAGGACTACACTGGTGAAGCCCACCAACAAAGTGAATATAGTGACATCACCAAGAGTATGGATAGGTGGAAAAAAATCAGGTTAGCCAGTATGTTTAACACGTAGTCTATTCATACCCTTTCTCTGTCTTGTGTCAATTTCAACATATGTCCTTGTTTAGGAGAAGTTCCTGTGGATTGCTTTTTCACAAAGAATATTGCCATGCAATCTAGACACAGAGGTGTCTTGAGACCTGACTTCATTTCCGAAATTCCCAGAACAACAGAGAAGAACCTTCTTTTCTTGCTGTGTGAAGGAACCCTTGGGATGTGAAGGAACATTTATCAAATAATAACAAAATTAACATGGAAATAGGATGGAATTTAATGATGCATATATCAAATGCTTTCTTTTAAATTTGCATTTCTTTTTCATGGAATGTTAAGTATTTCTTGGTGCTAATTAGAGCTGGTAGTAGCTCATGAAGAGGTCTGCATGCATCTTCAGCAAGTCGAGGGAGAGGATCCTGCCCCTCTACTCAGCCTCGGTGAGGCCACATCTAGAGTACTATATCCAGTTCTGGGCTCCCTAGTACAAGAGGGTTGTGGATCTACTGGAAAGAGTCCAGCGCAGGGCTAGGAGGATGATGAAGGACCTGGAACACCTCCCCTGTGAGGAGAGACTGAGAGAGCTGGGCCTGTTAAGCCTGGAGAAGGCTGAGAGGGGGCCTGATCAGTGAATATAAACACCTCAAGGGAGGGAGTGAAGGGAATGAGGCTGACCTCTGTTCAGTAGTGGCCACGGACAGAACTACAGATAATGGCCACAGACTGAAACACCAGAAGTCCCACAGGAACTTAAGGAAAAAAATTTTGACCATGCGAGTGACAGAGCATTGGAACAGGCTGCCTACAGAGGCTGTGGAATCTCCTCTGGAGATCTTCCAAGCCCGCCTGGATGCCACTCTGTGCCACGTGCTCTCGATGTCCCTGCTGGAGCAGGGGGTTGGACTAGATGATCTCTAAAGGTCCGTTCCAACCTTTATGATTCTGTGATTCTATGAATGCAAATTTGGAATCTCTTAGCTATGTAGAGGAAAAAGAAAATAGACAATAAGCTTCCTACAGAAGTCAATACTGGAGCTAGAATTTGGTATCTAGTTCTTCAAGCAAAATTCTTTTGTCATTCCTGAAACATAGGCCAAATATTGTTTATACTAGCAATCTTTCCCACTGTATGAAGAAAAAGAAGAGGAGGACAAGTAACTGAAAATGGTCATCCTTCCTAAGAAGGATTGCTGTTAGGACTTGATCACAAGCTCTGTGATGATCACAGAATTAAGTGAGGTAAGGGGCTATCTTAAAATGCAGACCAGGAGCATCCTGCGATACAGTCAGGATCAGCTGAAATTTCGATGCTGTTCATGTCTTAAATGAGAAGTATTCTGAGCTCCATCTTTCAAAGCCAGGCAACATTATGCATTTCAGCCATTTATTTGGTTATCCAGTAAGTCAAGAAGTAACTGTTTTTGTGCTTTTTTCTTCTTTTCTTATTCTTTTTCCTGTATTTTTTCTAAGAGTAAATTTTATATTTTTACAACAGCATGTAATTTAGCACATCAATAAAACATTACTGCTCTTTTTATATAGAACCCTATGGTTCCTTTAGAGGGTTCCTTTAGAAGGATTGCCTACTGACTTGCTCAGCATGCATTTTAAGATTCTCCTGTTTTTCTCCTTTCATACATCTGTTGCAATGTTCTTTAGGCAATTTTTAAATGGGTTTAATGATAGTGAATGCTACAGTATCATTTCTGTGACATAGTGCATGTACCCAAATGCCAAACCTTTCAAGGGACGAAGGAAATAAGGTGTTAAAAACTTGAAAACATTAGAGGATGGAAGTTGTTTAATGATTCCTGCTTCCTCTAGCTGCTACAGAAATTTCTCAGATAAAGCAGTAAGGCTGAACCAATTTGGAGCAGTTTTTGTACTGCATTTTATTCTTAGTCAGCTCCTTCATCACAGATGAATACATATAAAAGCCACATCGTTCTACCCTTCAGGAACCTTTGTTGCTATATGATATTGTTACAACAGTGGAACAGATATTAGAACTCCTAAGAGAGCCCTTCTAAGAGAACTGTGCACGGTCAACGTGTGCCTGGAAATATAAATACCAATGAGGAAGCCATGGTGTGGTTTGCAGACGCCTGCATATGGGTGGCCGCTTAGCCAGATGATTTCACTGTGTCACTTTTTTAAAGAGAAGAGCCTGCTGCCTATGCTGGGAGCTGGCCAGGCAACCTTCTTTGTGCAGGGGGAATTTATGTCTTGATCATCAAGGGTAGCACTGTTGGCAAAAGGAGTTAAACAGCTCAGCCTTTTGTTGATTATATTTAATAATGAACTTAATCTGCAGATTAAATGAGATGGTGTAAGGAATGGATCCTGTCAGCTTCCACTGATGTTGATTTTTTCTGGCCTTGTTAGAAACTCTGAGAACAGCTGAGAATTACTGCAGAGATGCGTTGGTGATGACTTCAAGCCTTTGTGGAGCAGCCATTAAATATGCTAAAATATGATTCTTGCTACTGGATAGGGACTATCACAGTGACAGATTACACATGTAAATTCTTAAAATCCTGAGTGGGGGTGAAAAAAAAAGAAACTTGAATTCTTGTGCTAGATTACGACAACTGTAATGACAACTCCCAGGGGTTATACCTTAGGGAATCGGTAGATAAAATGATGATCGCTGGAAGTGAGAAGAGCCCTGTCATTGTTTCCAGTCCTTAGTTCTAAGTCACTCCAAGATCTTCGAGGACCACAGGATTAACAGAGCATAGTGTACAATTCTGGCGTGATAGTACTATGCCTAGTGCCAAAACTATGCAGACATTTGTGCATTTCACATAGCCATCCAAAGTGAACACAGAAACACTGTAATATTGTCCTGTGCAGAGAGCAGTTTTGTTTGCTTGACTTGTAAGCATGCTAGGCACTAATTTACCTGTTTCTGCTTAAAATAGTTATTCCAACTCCACACATTTTGGCAAAAAAAAAATCTGTAATTCGTGGATTCCACAGTTACAGGTTTTCACTCTTGTTGGTATATCTGTTACAGAGCAAATGCTCTGCCCCAGTTTGTGTAGATCTCTCAAACCTTAATAATTTTTCTGTGATGATAGCAATGGCCATCAGTAACTTGGCTGTCGTGTCTACATATACTATCTCTACACTCTATAAATGTGTAGTTTTACAACAGATTTTACTATGAATTTTCAAATGTTGATGCCAGCATAAAATTTCTGTTCTGTGTGGGAAATGTAGGTCACTCCAACAAGAGGGAAGCAGAGAGGAGGAGGTGTAGGAAAAGGATAGCAACCTTTCAACATCTTTGAAAATTTTGTTAATGCATTGTATGGGGTTTTCTCTCCTGTACTACATTTTTCTTCTAAATGAACAAATAATATGAAAAGAGGAATTATTAGTGACTTCTGATGTGTTTGCCTGCCTATGTAGGTTGCTACTAAGAAAACATCTTCAGATCTTAAACAGGGCTGAAGGAGGATACCAGATTCAGAGGAGGATAAAAAAGTGCCTTAGAATATCCAAAAATGCTTTAGAATATCCAGATGCAGAATACCTTCAACTCACAAGAGTTTCAGTTTTGTCCAATAGTTAAATTTTACTAATCTGAAGCAACTAGCTTTTCTATCTCTCACACTATATTAACTGCTAAGATTTTTGACCTTTTTATAACCTCTGAAGAGATATGCAGGTTCAATACCTCTGACTCTTCTCAGCCCTTGGCCTCAGCCCTGCTCAAAGACAACACATGCCACGTTTAATTACAGGAGCAATGAAAGTTATGTGCTTCATCAAGTTTGTAATTGACAAACCTAGGTTCTGTGGAACATTCCCCTTTTCTAGAGTTGGGAGAGAAAGAGGACGGGAATTCACAGTCTTCCCATACAAAGGATCTGAGTAAAAGACATTATTGATGTGATTGGTCTCAGATATCTGGCTTTCACTTCATTTGAGATGTTCTTCATGTTTCATCTCATGTTGGCCAACCTGCCCTGGAGTCTCATAATTCTGAAATAGTTTCCTGGAAATGTTTTATCTAGAATATTCTACCTATTTAAACAAACAAAGCAAACAGAAACATAAAAGTTATCGTAATTTCAAGAAGTCTAGGAACACAAATAGTCAAATCTCAGGGGGCATTTGGGATTTACAGAGAAGACTACTTTGTCTTCAACCACATGAAATTGTTTGAATAATCTCCCTGGTTCTGACACCTGCAGAGCTTTTGATTGGCTAGTAACAATAGGCTTTATTTTTAAAACATTAAGCTTTTAATGTTTTAAAGCATTAAGCATTAAGCTTTATTTTTAAAACATTTTAAAGCATTTTTAAAGGCTTTAAGTAAACTGGAGCAACTTTTTGAAAAGACAGTATACAAATTATTGAGAATCTTGCTATATTCACTAGCAAATCTAGGTGTAGCAAGACGACTTGCTAAATGCAAGGGGGCAGAGATGTGTTGTCAGTAGGAGAAAAGTAGCAGAAAGAAAAAGAGAACGAAGTAAAACCTAAAAAAAAATGTTTTGCATTTCAAGCATTCCAAACAACTTTTTGAAGCAGCATGAAAGATATCTTTTTTATTATCTATTTTTATCACAGAAAGCATAAAAAAAAAATCAAACTCCTCATTCTGAAGGAGTCTTTGAGTGATGTTTTAAAGCTTTTTTAGTGATGTTTTAAAAACTTTGTTATAACCTTTCCGGCAGCCTCTGAACTTTAAGTTCATTCAGGAATACTCTCTGTTCCTCTGTGATACCAAAAATAATGAAAACAAATAATTGAGATTTTGTCAGGAAGCAAACAGCTATGTAAATATTTACCTCCGAAGAAGCAGCAATCTTACATTATACCAGCAGGCCACTTTCACTAAGTCTCTTAGGACCTGGAAGAATGATTCATATGTTAGTCAGTTTCTACTAATGAAAATTTCAGGAGTGATGATTTCATATTTTCGTCCAGTTTTGTTTAAATCAGAATATTCCTGTGAATAAATAAGCCTTTTACAATAGCATGTAGCTAAGCAAGTAAATAGATACAATAGATACAAGAAAAATAGATTGTGAAGAAAATTTTAGAGATTCCAAATCATCTACATTATCATCCAATCTTACTGAGAGTCTTTTAACCAAGAAAACAGGGTTTCTGAAGTAAGAGTCATGGAAGCAATGTATCTTTTCTTTCACTTTAGCAACACAACATGTTCCAAATGTAAAAGTCAGTAGTTGAATGCAACACAGGAAGAAAACAAATATTTCTAATTTTGTGTAATAATTCAGTTTTACTGCTCTTTACTCTATGTGTGTGTTTTTTGTTTATTTTTAAAGAGGAAGACCCTGAGTTTCTTCTAGTTGTAATTCCAAAATGTCAACTATGAAAATAAAGGAAAACTAAATCAACAATAACATTTAAAAGGTTCAAAAAAATCAAAATCACATACATGTAAAAAAAAAAAGAAAAAGAAAAGAAAAGGTCTTGTGATGTGGGTAATGGCTGACTTTTCCTTTTCTTCCTAAAACTTAAAATGAGAGGTCCATATATCTTTCCCATATGTATCTATATGTTTCTTCAGTTCTGTTAAGATACCTATACCATTTTCTTTCCTGTTGTGTTTTGATGCCTTCTGATAGTCATGATTGACGTTATTAAAATAATGAATATATTGTTTATTTTCCCATCCTTCCCATAAGAAAATGAGCATATGCAGTGCAGAAGTGCAGAATATCATGTTAGTTGGGTTTGAGGTCCTGCGACAAGAAAGACAAGATAGGAGAGATTTCATTGCACTGTTTCCTTGCTTTGTTCTTTAACAAGTGCACATTTTGCAAGATAGAGAAGATAGGGCAAAAAGAGAAAAACTATATAAAGAACACTGATTGGGGGATTGCAACAAAAAAAATCATGGAGGTCAAATTGCAGAAAACTAGCAATTATTCAGAAATTTGTCCCCAGATGTTGAAGGCTTGAGACTTTTCTGGTAAAATATCATAAATTAAGAGGTGGATATAGTTATAGATTTTAAGACCAGCTCTTGGCCTTTATGGTACTCTCCCCAAAGCGTTGTTAAACACACAAAATTACTTTTCTGCTCCAGTGGGTATGGATGAATCAAAACACTGCTCATAGGAAAACTTAAAGAAATAATTTGAAATTTTAAAATGCCTAGGGATGGAAGAGAATAATTTGAAATTTTAAAATGCCTAGGGATGGAAGAGAAACCATCATGCCTGTTTAGATTTTCTACAGTACAAGTCCATTTAGACTTTATCTGCTCAAACATATTTTTAAAATATTGTTAAAAAATTGTACATTAAGAAGTAATAGAAAGACCAAATAAAATAAACATAAAAGTTTAGTGGCAATTCAGAGTAGATACACAGGATTTCTAATACAGTTTTTGTGATCTTATATTTTATTTAAAACAGTGTACACTTTCAGCTTTGAGCAGCATGCATACCATCTTAGTTTGAGAAGCATATTTGCTAATGAACTTATATCATTCAGCATTAGTTTTATATTTTGTTTCATAAAGCCTCCATGAACTCTTACAGTTATTCCCACAGAAGCTGTAATACCATGGTATTATTTCAAAAGAAATTTTATTTCTAGTTGATTTGGAGAAGAAGCCCAGGAGCTATGAGAATAACTTATTATCACGTGCTCAATAATGAGTTGTTATATCTGGGATGAAGTTTATTTTTATGCATTATTTTCCTATAAATAGGAAGTTAACATTAAAAAAGGCCGATCAGCAGAATAAAGGACCCAGTGCATACCTGTGTAGAAGTTAATGATGAATGTGTTTTTTTTCCCCTGAGAACAGCTGTTTTCTAAAAAGAGCATACCTGGGAGAGATGTTCCTGTTAGTTACCCAGTCATGCCAGCCTGACTGATTTTGTTCCGCTTTTACAGCTTCTAGAAAAACAGGATTAACATGGCAGCGAAAGCACAAGCTAGGTTCTAACATGGCTCACCCTCTAACAGCATCCCTCTCTGATTTAAAAATGCAGGGTAAACACTGTCCTTACTTATCCCCCTGTAACTGCATCAAACATTGTAGTTTGCAAAGGGATTCATTTGAAGCAAGTAGAATTGCTATCACAGGAGTTTTATGCCATACTAATTGTAAAGTCTTTATAACTGACTATCCTGGGGAAATAACCTGTATAATTATTACACTAAATTGAATCAGCTGGACTGTCAGGCCAAAAAGATTTAAAATGAGCTTTGTGGAACGCTCCATCCTTTGATAAGGTGACTGTCTTATCTCTGCTGACTGCTGAACTGCTATTGACAGCCTACATAATAAGTATTAGTATAAAATTAAGAGATTTCTAATCTTCATGGACTTTTCTAATAAAGATATAGAACATATACCTGTTTTCAGGTGCAAAAGATACAATATTGCCTGCCTTTGCAACCAACTCTTCTGTCAAACACAGGAAAAACATAATGCCCATTACGAGTTATTAGCTATTTCCAAGAGCAGTGTGTCTTCCTTCCAGCCAGTTTTACCCCAATTCCCAGGTGAGAAATGAAAATGACAGCTCAGGTTCTGTGTCCATTCTGTTTTTTGTCCTCAGGCAAGACTGAGATTGACGACAGCCTCCTGTAATAGCTGTGGCACTGTTTGTTGTTGTTGTTTTGGTTTTGTTTTCCTGTGTACTTGTCTATACTCCATTGCCATACAAATACATTTTTATTATCACTATTTGCTTTACAGGTTAGATGGTCTCTAAACAGACTCTCTAAAGAGTGATCTAGAGATGTAGTTCTTTATACTCATGCAGATGATAGGCTGTCCCATGGAAGACCCCAAAGTAATCAAATAGAGGATGGAATAAAATAGCCTTCATTTTCCTCCCGCACTACTTCTTGTATTTTGAATAACAACAGAACAGGTAAAGCATTATAGAAGGCTGTAGGCTCATGCTGTTACTGTCTTTCTGTAAAAGATACCAATATGTGATTGAAATACAATTCCTAAGATCCCTTCTAACTCAAAGATCAATAAGCTGCATTAGTGTCAGAAGTATCTTTGACTTGTCTTAGTTTGTGAAACATCATTGTCCTTACAAATCATGCTCCTATAAGATTTAAGTATCATCCTGGTATTTCTTCTGTTTTATGCACAGCAATCAGGCCAGCCCTTGAGAATAGGACTCAATAAACATAAAAATATAATGGATCACAAATGTATAATCAATAGATATCTGTGAATAAATAACGTGTGATTATAGACTGTCAAGTTTTATGGTTGCAATGCTCATTTTCCCCTGGTTACCGAATTGTAATCATGGAGCGCCTCAGTGCAATGCCTACACTCCTCCACCTACACTAACAAAAGCTGCCCTCAGGTGCTGGCAATGGCATGTTCAAGCAGAGGACTGGGAACAGCTGAATCTTGAGAAAAGGTAAAGCTTTAGTTAAGAAAAAAAAAAGAAAAAAGAAAAAGAAGGACATCTGTTAAAATAAGCCCCCATGCCATGAATGAAACAGTTCCTTACCTATCCTGTGTGTGCCTTTGAGCAGCCTGGTGTAACAGCCCTGAGCAGCACAGACGCTGCCTTCCTCAGTTCCTATTTTTAAGGTCAAAATGCTGTACATTTGAAAAAACGAAAAGGGCTAAGTGAGCATAGTAACAGATGGGAACATACTGTCATTAAACCCAGGAGATATAATTCATGATCAACCTCAGGGTGTCAGCAGTGCTTAATTAGTTTTTCCCTAGTTAAAAGCCAGGGAATTTAGTGAAAGAAAGGAAAAAAAAAAAAAAACAGTGTCAACTGCAAATATGTTGGTCTCCTACAGAACTTTCTCAGAGCTGCAATGGGCAATTAGAAATATCTACAGAGTAGGAGGTGTTCCCTGTATAGATATAAGCCGTAAGCCCTTCTGCCAAAGGAGAAAAAAAATAAAAAAGAAAAAGCTTCTTCTCTAAGACTGTTTCCTAGTGTTTTGTTTGTGGTTCCTTTTGCAGGTGTTGCTGCTTTGGATTCCAGCATTTCTGGGAAGATTGGTTTGCGGGCAATTATATATTATTTTTGCACTACTGCCCTTGCTGTAATTCTAGGTACTGTAATACTGTAACTGTTAACTTCCTCAGCACTGCCTAATTACAAATGTACATACTGTAGCAGTGCTAATTTTCCAAAACTACATGGGAGGGGGAGGCAAGAATCATACGAAACATCATGACATGTTTATAGCAAAGAGAAGGTGTTCTTGCTGTTCGCATTGGGCTCTGTTCATTTTCCCTATAAAGCTACAGGAACTATGACATAAATTTCAGCTCAAAACAGGTATCTGCTTAGGTAAACACTGACCCTTCTAAGCTTTAAGTACAAAAGTAAATTTCCTCCAAATGAGAGATTGTGGCTGGTTCTCAGATACAAGAGTGTATAATATAGTATTGAGAAGGCTGTGTGAAGTAAAAGGCAAAAGGCAAAATTTGCAAAACACTTCATCTGAAGCCCAGCTGAAGTGATTTGCCCTTCTTAGTGAGCAGTGACTTAGTAGCACAGAAGTAAAAATAAAGCTAGAATGTCCAAATCCAGTGGCAATGCTGTAAGTTGGTCTTGTTTTGGAAGAAGTCACCCATTTAAGGATGCTAGCTGGGGACTTCTCTTTCTGATCAGCCCTGTGGGTGTCTCTGGGAGCATTATTTCGTGGTCAGAGTTTAGTCACACCAGTACGCTAAGACTTTCCCAAGTTTGCACGGCAATCTTTGTTTTTCATTCTACAGGGATTGTGTTAGTTGTGATCTTTAAACCTGGAACATCTCAAAGACCAGAAGAGATAGTGAGAGTGGGCAGTACCCCTGAGGTCACTACTGTTGATACTTTGTTGGATCTAATCAGGTGAGAAGTTTTTGAGGATTTTTTTATTATGTCTATACCCATTTTGCAGAGGCCTAAGAAATAAATGCATACAGATTTGCAAGTGTAATATGATATAAATGCTCTCCAATGTTTGGAGAAAGCACTGTTGGAAACAACATCATAAAAACTGATTTTTTTATATATATATTTATATTCATCGTATGTAAGAGTCAAATACAGATGATCTTGTAAAGATAAAGCTAAATCATATGTTTGTGCAAGCTACTGTAGCCTTCAAAGGAATTTAGTATAAACATTTAAAAAGTCGGGATTTTGCGAGAGATCTGGAATGGAGACAAAGTTTCCCGCTTCGGTATGTAAATTGTCATCTTCTGCACTTGATCTTCAAATAAATACATGAGAATCTTCCATCAGCCAAGATTAATTTCTGAATTCAGAACTACAGTATAGCACAACAAAAATCTATTTCTTCTACAGCTAAATCTATTTCAGCACAGTGTTGCAAGGGCAATTCTTATTTCTAAGTTATACATGATAAATCCTATAAAATTGTCTTTAGACAGTCTCTTGTATTCTTTGTGTAATTAAGCAATGGAGAAGAAGCTATGAGTTCAGGAGCTGGTCAAGGAAATGTCATATATTGAAACATGAACCTAAAAATTCTACAACAGGAAAAAAATCACCTGGTCTTTGGAAGTCCTGAACCCCTGTCTCTACTAGACTTCAGATCTTGCAGCACTAACTACACTGCTTTCTGGATAAGGCAACATTCTCTAATCTGTCTTTCAACACCAGATCAGATAATTAAAAAAAAAAAAATGCTTGTTTATAGAATGCTATAATGTTGAAATGTCTGTAATTTCTCTAACAGGAATATGTTCCCAGAAAACCTTGTCCAAGCCTGTTTTCAACAGGTAAGTTTGAACATCTGTGTTTGTTACTGTACTTTTCATTGTTAACTTAATTCTTTGTAATTAATGTCCCCACCAAAACATACCTTGTTTTCATTTGCAAAACTCTGTAAGAATTATTTATGAGAAGTCCAGGGGACTCTTGAGTTGCTACAGAAAGACTTTTCTTAGGCATCTTCTTTTCCTTTCCATTTTGATTATATTCTGTTCTCCGTTCATAAACCCTTAGTCGTCTCTTGCAAAGAGAAGCTGGATGCAGAAACCTAGCAGTGTATTAATACACAGGTTTTAAGAACAGGCAAAACTATAAGAAGCATGTTATTATGATCTGCAGATGTGTTCCTAAAAACCTTCTGTGTCTGATGAAGTTCACATTGAGTGAAGCTCAACCTTCACTCTGATGTCTTTCATCTAATGTCCATTGCTAGACCTGGTGATTCATCTTGAAGAAGAGATAGCCAGATGTTAGAAACTTTTTGAGACATCTCTGAGATTTAGAAGATGAAAGAGGAAACTGCTGCCCATGTAGGACTCTTACTTCAGATTTGATCATGTTTATCCATAAATAAATCAGGTTTTGAGATGCTCTCTGCTTCCCTTTTTTTTCTTCTGCTGCAGTTGCCTACCAGTTGCACTGAAGTCGTATGGGAGATAGCTAACCTTTCACAGGAAATGATGTTAACTGTTTTCTGCACACAGCACTGAGTATATTTTTGGTTTTAGTTTAGTAAAGTTTATAAAACCTTTTACACATTTTTTTTGCATGTTAAGTACTTCAAGAACAAATCTTCTGCCTTGCTGAGGTACAGAATCCTGTCCTAAATTTCTCTGAAAGACCAAACAAAAGACTCTCTTTTTAGAGGCTATATTAAAACATTATTGCTGTAATTATCTTCAAAGCAGGATGCTAGAGCATTCCCTGCAGGCACTGAGTCCTGTAAACACCTTTGCTGCTTACCCGTCCAAAAACCATGTCCTCCAACTGCGTGTTCCAGCAAAAAAAAAGCTTTGTCATTTTCAGAAGCTTTATCTCATCCCCCAAAGAACTGTGAGACATCCAGGACCCTCAAGAGTCTGATTTATAGTATATTTTCTTTTCTCTGTATCACTTCATTTAGTATCTTAACTAGAGAACCATGATGGCTCACATTCATCTTTCTCTTACCTTTCCAACAGTGCCTTTGTCCACTCTTCAATTTCCTCATATTTCTAAATAACTCTTCTATTTTTTGAAAAACCCTTTCAGTATAAAACCAAACGTGAAAAAGTGGATGTTACAAGTGGTGTGGAAAAAAATGGCTCCATACCTAGAGAAGATATTGTGGCAATTGTCATGATGTCACAGGTTTCAGAGGTGAGAACTTTATTTCCAAAATCTATATAGGTAGAATTAGACTGAAATTTGGTTTAGATGATATGTTAATGTCTCAGAAAAGGAAGGCAATGGCACATAGATAAGCTTTATTAAGGAGATAAAACTTGCTAGGTAAACGCTGAAGGTGATTTTCAGGCTCTTCGGTTAGATTTCAGAAAAGCATATGACTCCACATCAATTAAACAAGGCAAAGATAATAGAAGATGTGGGGAAATAATCCATATGTACATCCATTATGGTATAAGCTCATGCACTATAAAGTTGCTGAGAAATTAAAGAACACAGTCTTTTGGGGAGGCTGGGTATATATTCACAGTTCTTTAACTCACAGTTTATATTATCAGGAAATGTTTAAGCAGCAATGAGGGAACTATGGGCATTGCAGAGCGAAAAGAACAGAAAATCATACAAAAATGTTTGAAATGGAAAACAAAACAATGGAAAGTATGTTATTAATTAATAGCGTGATTGTTACTCTAAAAAAAAAAGCCTAGGAAGGGAAGAAGAAATTCAATAGCATTATGAATATAGAACTATGGACAATACAAATTTCATCTCATAATAATGAGAGCATGAGAATACGAGCTATATGAAAGGATGTTAGTTAAGTCCCAAAGTCCACACACACAGTAAATAATTCTGCTTCATCTATTCATTTGCATTCACACAGACAGTTGTGTATTTTGTAGGATTTTTATGTGATATGCTTGATATTCTGCTGCTAATTATGCAATATCATTGGTTTCAGCTGAACAATAGATTTTTAACTGGGGGTAAAATGGGACACTCTTGTCCTAGTTCGCAGTCAGTGGACAATTTTTCTTATGTCCAGCCACAAAACCTTGTGTTGCCCAGAAATGACTACAAGGATTCTATGTCCATGTTTTATTCTCCACAGTATTTATTGTATATGCTGAAGTTATGACTCAGGATGCCTAGGTTTTGCCATTCTGTCTGTGAGAAGTCGTTTGAAAGGGCAGCATAAATTAATCATGCTGTATCCTGTGCTAGGATTTTGTCAGGTTCTTGCATAATTTAAAATACAGAGATTGTAAAGGCAATTTAACTACCTTCATGTGACCACTTGAAACTGTAAGAATTAGAACAGATTGCCTGGGGAGAAGAGTCTGTATCCTTTCATAGGGAAACCTAAATGTATTTTTATTTTAGCTCTCTATAGTAAATTCAGTGTTTTGAGATGGCAGCTTTTTTTTCTCTCTCTTTGATCCAATCTACAGAACAAAACCCAAGAATACAAAGTTGTGGGCATGTATTCAGATGGCATCAATGTGCTGGGCTTGATCATCTTTTGTCTTGTTTTTGGAGTTGTTATTGGGAAAATGGGAGAGAAAGGACGAGTGCTGGTGGATTTTTTCAATGCACTAAATGAAGCTACCATGAGAATAGTTCAGATAATCATGTGGTAAGTCCAAGGACATACTGGCATTTTCTAATGCCTCTTTAAGTGGATTTTGTCATCAAAATTGTGAGAGCAGACTCCTTTACATTTTCTTTCGTATAAAGCTTTGCAAAGAGAAACTTTGAAAGGAAAGATGGTAAACAGTTTTGTCTGTACAAAAATTGGATCCTTGTGAGGAAACTGGAGATGAAGCTCCCACTTACTCTATTAAAGATAATGGTCCCATTTGGACACAGGAAACTTCAGTTGTTCAAACACTCTTCCTCAGAGTTTACAACAAACCAGTACATCTGAATGTAGTTTTGAGGATTGTAGAAGCATCATTGTCTATACTCCCTTCTCATTTTTGGACAAAATTCAATGAAATAACTTCTAACAAATAGCCATTAAATTCACATACTAACTGTCCTTGCAGTGAGTTGCTTTAGAAACAGAAGTAGCACAAGCCACAGCACAGACCCTGAGATCCTGTAAAAGAGTGTAGCTGTGAAGGGCTAGCCGCAGGCTTTTGTAGAGTTTGGAGAGATATAAATTAGTCCCTGCACCTTGCCCTGTGCTGGCCAGTGGTCCTATCCACAGCTAAGCTATAGCCCTATGAAGCAGAGTGCCTCACGCTGCAGCAAATCAGCCCCAGCAGCATCCCGGCCTGCTCTCCTGCCATGAGTGCAAGGATCCCACACATAAACTGACTGCAGGACTGCAGAATGCACAGATTTAGCTCTCCCTAGCCCCACAAATACTTCCACCTCCAAGTATGGTCTAGACATGCATAACATTGCTACAGTTAGGCAAAGCATGCACAGTCTCTCCCAAATTTTCTGAGTTCTATGACTCCAAGTTACGCAGAATAAATATGTTCTGATTTTTTTATCTCTTTTCATCACCTCTATTTTAATCTTGCTGCAAGTGAATAAATTCAGTGTGTAACAGAATATCAGAGAAAATTGTTACACCGTTTAATAATTTTTACTCTGCAAGTTATTGTATACTGATAAGCACATAACATTTCTAAGAATGTGTTTTTATTTGCTTTACTTTTGTTTTCTAGGTATATGCCGCTTGGTATCATGTTTTTAATTGCTGGAAAGATAATAGAAGTTGATGACTGGGAGATCTTTCGTAAACTGGGTCTTTATATGGCTACAGTATTAAGTGGGTATGTCATTTCCTAAAGATGAAATTAAATGTAGGTCATTTTTGCAGCTCGGCTGCTTGTAGTTTAATTATCCACAAAAACGAGACTTTTCTGCCTCAGAGACAAAAATTGCTGCTGATGAACGTTATGCGAGGCTGTTAGAAGTCAGTCACTTGCATTCTAAAAAAAAAGTCTGTTTTTGTTATCATTATTTCATCTTCCTCTCAGCTGATGCTGAAACAGATAAGATTATTGTACTTTTCAGAATGTAGTGTTTCTTTTAGATTCTAGGAGAAGTTGGAAAGGATGAGGAGCTGGGTTATAGCCCACTGAAGCCCAGCCAATTGAAACCATTTAATCATAGAATCACAGAATCATTATGGTTGGAAAAGATCTGTAGTTTAATTCCAAATCTCCTGGTGATCTGTGGGCCAAAGATGTACCAGCATAGACTTCGATTCACTGCAGAGCACAGATAAACTGTAAAGGCCCTGAACTTTAAATTATAGCTGTAAAAGAAAATGACACTCTCCTCAAGAAAGAGCAGCTAGAACCTAAGGAGCCCCTCAGAACTGCTCTGTAGTCATCCTCCTTCTAGTCAAAGGTACCTGGTGAAGCTCCACAAGCAGCATGTGCTACCTGCATAGCACAACCAAGCACCAAAGCAGGTGTTACATCCTGACTCTAGGCCTGTGACAGTGTAGAACAGTCTGGAGTGGTTGGGAGGGCCATGCTGTTACACCTTTCACAAACCCTTTCACAGATGTGGACCTTACGGATAAGAAAGGGCAAATTAACTGCTCCAGGTGATATAGTTTCTAATGCTCCATCATTATACAGCTGTGGATAAATAACCTACAAATGACCCCTCAGAAAGATAAATGGATGTTACAGGCTCCATAAATTAAATGCATTTACATTTACATTTCCAGTTCAGTGAAGCATAGCTTCTGGGCTGTTTTGGTTCATTGCCTTAGCATCCACTCCTATAATTCTTTCAGCATACTTAGGATTTATTCATATTTTTATACAGGCTAGATCCAAAGTTGTTCAAGACCTTCTTCCCTCACCAGCAACACTTAATATATATGTATGCTATCTTTCAAAAGTAATTTACAGGTCTGTTGACAATCAAGCAAAGAATAATATAACTGTTTTAATTGCAAACTTCTCTGTAAATAGTCAAGAAAGATCTGGTTTTGTTTGTTTGTTTGTTTTTTCTTTGTTTTATATACATATATGCCAGTATGTTTGGTAGTTGTTCAAAAATCATTTGAGAAGTAATATTGTCTATGTGTATATTACAGCTTCAGAAATAGCACTGAATCGTGATCCTTCCAAAATACTACAAGTTGAAGTAAT
The DNA here is from genome assembly GCA_013389825.1 of Crypturellus undulatus. Lineage (NCBI taxonomy): Eukaryota > Metazoa > Chordata > Aves > Tinamiformes > Tinamidae > Crypturellus > Crypturellus undulatus. Next base: position 1,651,287 of record VWPW01084855.1, on the reverse strand, counting down.
GTTTGTTTATATAAATTTCCATTTTAATCTTGGAAAAGAAATCTTGATTTTAAAGGACAAATATTATCTGAAAGTCCTTAGGCTCCTAATTTATACAGGCATACCTTAAAATTTTAGCCTATACATTTTGTTAAGATATATATATATCATCATATATAAGTATATACATATATATCAACCATACATATAGCATTACTAATTTTTTTTAATTTGTTCTTGTGAATTCAGTTTATTCCCACATAGCACTATGTAGGTTTATTTTTGGATTTCTTTTACAAAATTTCATTGATAAATGGTCCAAGCTTTCATTTACAGTCTACTATAGCCACTGTTTTTGTTCACATAAAGAATGAGACTCTTAATACTCACTGGTTTTTAAAAAATACTTTTCTTTCCAAGGGAACAACTATCTAGTGGGGTTTTTTTAGAGGGAGAGGTTGTTCTCTTGTGAATTTCTGTACTGTAGGTGGCTACTGCTGTCTCAGTGTCTGGATTTGGCAGAACAAACAGTACCATGAATTATCAAAATCTTTGTCAGTTGCTTTGAAATCATAAAGCCCTATTACGACATAGTAATGTTCCCAAGAACATCTTGTTAAGATATAATAAAAATCCAAAGGTTGTGTATGCCACAGTTGCGGACTTGGTGTTTCCAAGCTGTGACAATTTCTCTTCTCAAGAAACTATGTTAGCAGACTTAATTTAAATGAAAGGTAGTATTTTAAAAGATTATTTTGCCATCTTACAATATGAAAGATGGTAAGACTATGTATTTGTATATTTGTACAGTCTGAAATACCTCAGTGTTTTTTAATAAATCAGTTTTTTTTAAAAAAAGAACTGTATTTGATCATATATTTAAGCTTACACAATAAAAGAATGTGTGAGGGAGGTTATGATTTTCTTTGAAGCTTTTATAGAAAGATTCATCTGTCCCTAACTGGACACTGGATTTACCTTTAATTCCCAATAGGCAGATAAACCTAGAACAATGATTTGGCTTGTTTCACTGATTTGTTTCTAGTCTGAGTTGTAAGGACTTGACAGGAGAGTGGGGTGTTGAAATGTGTCCTCTGCATATTTTTTTACTCTTTTCTCATTCTTATCAGTTTATTTCCAATATATCAATTAATCACATGTGCTGCTTTAGAAGCAGAGGCAAGTAACAATCTCTCCCTCTCCTCTGATAGAATAAATAGAAGAGCTTTAGTCTGCAATTTATTTAGACAGTATATTCTCTGTAGTTTGAACATAGTTATCTTTAAAGTCACAGGAAATTTCACACCTGAATCTGATGGCAGCTCTCACACTCTTATTAAAGCTATGCAGTGAAATTGATCCAATGTTTAAATAGTCCAATTTCTTTTGCAGACTTGCAATCCATTCCACTGTCATTCTGCCATTGATCTACTTGATAATAGTAAGGAAAAATCCTTTTCGGTTTGCCATGGGGATGGCTCAAGCACTTCTGACAGCCCTCATGGTTTCTTCCAGGTAAGCAGAAAAAAACTGTATTTTATGTCATGTTCTTAGTAGTAATTGCATGTTTGTTTGTTTTTTTTTCTCTGATTTTACTGCTACTTTGTTACTCACCATGATTTCACCTGGACAATTATAAATCCCTGAAAGCTAAAAGCCAAAATACTACTTTCATCATTAGTTCTGGAGGACCTAAAAAGGCACTGTAGATTGCAATGGAATCACAGTGGCCTTACACCAGATTTGTGACTTTTCTTCCCAGTATAAATAATAATTCTTTGGACATTCATTTCATGACTCACAATTTAAGCTCTTTTAGTGTTTCTATGACTACACACATCATAAAGATTTCACTATGTAGAGGATAACTCCCTCTTTGTCCTTCCTTCTCTTAATTAGAAAAGATAGTGAATGTTACTTAGCTTTAAGAACAAAGTTCATAATCAAAACCTCATACTGAAGCCTTTCTGACTGCCTTAGATCTTCCTTTGAGCCTTGGAATAGATCTTGCTTATAAAAAGAATGGTACACTCTGGTCTGGGTTTATTTTATCTGTTTATCTGTATTTCAGTTCAGCAACTTTACCTGTCACCTTTCGCTGTGCAGAAGAAAAGAACTTTGTTGACAAAAGAATTACCAGGTTCGTCCTTCCGGTTGGAGCTACCATCAACATGGACGGCACAGCTCTCTATGAAGCAGTGGCAGCTATATTCATTGCACAGCTGAATGACTTAGAACTGGATATTGGCCAAATAATTACCATAAGGTGAGACTAAAGCCATCACAGACATTTTCTTTGTGTTTTTTTAATGAATGGCACATTTGCTTTGGATACCCCTTCAGGAAGTTGAAACTATCATTCGCAGCACAGGAAGTAACAGACACATTCCCACTTCTTGTTCCAAGGCCTTGCCTGTGTGACCTGATGAGGAGCTGGCCATGGCAGGCAGCTGGTATACACCATACTGTTCTGGATATTGACCCCATTCTCTTACAGCAAACACCTGCAAGTCCAACTCAGTCTTTTCCACTGATATCTCCAATTTGTACACCAAAAGTACTTTTTCCTACTTATTCCACAATATAACTGTGGTAGTTCTGTTTCCCTGGACAGGGAGCAACAGAATCTGCTCTAAATATTATAAATTACTGTATCTGTAGAGGGACTGATTAATAGTATCTTGATATGACTTGTCCCATAAATTTGTCTCCAGACTCTGTAGATACTATTCAGGAGGAAAACTGGTGTGTTTCTATATCATTTTTGCTCTGAGAGTAAGTCTAAGTGTGTGAGAACATTCAACTTCCGTGAGTGCAGTTTTCTGAACGCTTTCTCCTGCCTTTCCTTGGGTTTCCAGCGTCACTGCCACGGCAGCCAGCATTGGAGCTGCAGGCGTGCCCCAGGCGGGCCTGGTCACCATGGTCATTGTGCTGAGCGCCGTTGGCCTGCCAGCTGAAGACGTTACCCTCATCATTGCTGTTGACTGGCTCCTGTAAGTCTAAGGCACTTGGTATTCAATGCTTTGATTGTTTGTTTACAATGTTTGCAAAACTTTTTGGGGAATAGCTGGGTCAGTGAAGGAAGACAACAAACTGGTTTTAGGACTGCTGCAGGAAATACAGAGAGATTCTTGCTATGGCCAGTCTTGTTCAATATAGAGTTGGTTGTAATAGTGTCTTTAATCCTGAAAGAAGTTCTGCTGCATGGGATGACAGTGAATGACTGCACATTCAGAAGCACTATCTACCTTAAAACAGTGGTCACAACATTATTAAACCATCACCATCATTAGTAAAGACAGTATTAAGAAATACCTCTGGAGCACCCCAACACCCTCCATTTAACATTTATTATGTTAAATACATAGACCATTTGCAAAAATGAAAGGCAAGTTACAAGTTACAAGCAGAACACCTCAGCTGATTTCCTCAAAGCACACAAAGTGCATGCATTGATGAGGAGGGCATGCAGAGCAATATGCAGGAAGTAGAGCATGTAGATGGCAGGCCTGTGCATGGCTCCCTTCTGCCAGCGTCAGCGGCCTGGGGATGTTCCTCACTGAGACACTCCTCTGAGGACCCAGCATCTCATGACCAACAAGCACAAACACATACAGACTTAAAAACCTCCTCAAGTCCTGATCCCAGCCACTTCACCTCAGAGCACATCCTCGGTCCCATGAAAACAGCTCTTTTCCAGAGAGAAGCATTGATCTCCTGGTACAGCCATATTTAAGATTTAATTATTTTTTATTTTAAAATTATTTTTTAATTTATATTTTGCTTACCTTTAGTGATCAGCTTACCTTCTTCTTCTTGGGTAAAGGCCTCAGAAGCTTTTGTTTTGTCCATGTGGATATTTTAGGATTTCCCTGTTGACTCCAAATGGTAAACAGAATGAGACGAAAGTACATTATTTGATATGATAAACTCCCAAGGCCCTCAGCGGAGGGCTGTAATGTGATACCATCAGTGTAAGAGTCCTGACTCTGGATCAAGTTTATCACTGCAGGAAGGACATGTTTTCTTGCTTTCCTGGAGTGCTTTGTCTCTTTCCAGCCTTAATGTTTCTCCCTGTTCCATGGAGCAAATAATACTGTCCTCCTCCTCCACCTCTCTTCCTTCCTTTCCTCTAGCTATTCACGTTGTGAAAGGTGTTGAAACTGAATGGCAGGAGGGTTTGCTAAACTATCCAACTCCAGGAACTGATGCAGGTGTAGGGAAGAGTTTGGTTTCAAATTCACATCAGTTTTATCTGTGATTTCTATGTCCTATGCATACAGACTATGTATGTATCTACTGGTCACACTGAATGTTCCTGATTTCCCAGAACAATTAGGAAAGACTTTTCTAGCCCCCACTGCTCCATTAACTTTTCCCTAGACCAAGTTCTATTCCAGTATCTGGGATGGACTGATAAATGAGAAGTAATATCATCCTTCTGTTGAATGCTGTCTAGACCTTACAAATATTATTTACAAAGTTTTGTTTGCAGTTTTTACCTGTCTTCTAAACTACGCAAAATATAGTGCTCAGACCAAGGTCCTAGTAACTTCATAGTTACTGCATTACATTTTGTTAGGCTGCTTTTTGCACACTAGATGGATCCTTTCTTTTTCCCCCCACCTATTTAATCATTTTCATGAAGGATTTCTTGGCAGCACTCTCGGTATTTCACAGATATATTTAATTTATTTGATTCTATAACTCCATTTTGCAAATTGTTTTGAAACACTATTGGTTTCCAGAAAACCAAGGCTGTGAATGGATTCAAAAATGAATTCACTTTCTATATAAAAGCATAATTGTTCCAAACAAAACAGCTCCAACAGGAAGTACATTCTCCCCATCAGCTATCTGCAATGGCGGCACATGGATTTGTCTGTTTTGCTCCACCATCAATTTGTTTTCCTCAGTCCTCTTAGTTTCAGGAAAGGCATTTGGTTTTTTTACAAATTAGCAATATCATTACAAACTACTGGTTCATAGGAGGGGTCTAAAACAAACAGTGACACTTTTCCTAAAATACTCCCTTAGCACATTGTGCGGTTCTTAGGTATAACAGGAATAGGTAGAAGCTACCCATTCCATCATGAAAAAGATAAAAAAGTCAAGCTATGTCTAGTTCTGATTGTGATATTTTTCCGGATGAAGGTGTCCTGCTGTGTAAAGCAAATTAAAGATTAATTTCATGTGCCAGGGGTCATTGCCAGGGTATTTTGCACCTCAGCAGATGGAATGCACACCACGATGGCACGTAGATTATTAACACTTTTGCCTTTTGTACTTATTGCCTAAAATGCATTATTTTACAACCTCAGTGTCTCATTAACAATCCTTAGTTAATTCTGAACTTACCAAGGTTTTATTATATAGGCTTGTGGAGTTCTTCCATGTTCTAAATGAAAAAAAAAAACAAAACTGTTTTATGAAAGACAAGTTTTCACTACCATGGATTGCCTCAACTGTCATGCTGATTCTACCAGAATTTTACTTTAGTTTTCCTTTCTTCCCTCCTTCCAACTTGGGGAATACACAAGCAGTTTTTAGCACAGAAACTCAACAACTGTAGAGGAATAATATATACCTGAGCAGTGTGCATTGTTTGTGCAGGTTCTTCTACTTGTCACATGTCTGGCACCCATGTCTCTGCATATCCACCAACGCTCTTTCAGCTTTCCAAGCTGTGTCAAGAGAAGGAAGAACAGGGAAGCATGAGCTTACACAGTCCTTACCTTATTTCCATGCCAATTTTCAGACTTTGCTACATTGCATACTTACGTTGCTCCATAGCAAGCAGCAGCAGATTTTTAATGGCTGCAAGACATTTCTGCAGGGAGAAGGATCAACAGTATAGAAGCGTCTTATTCCTTAATATGATTTTTTAAATATAGCTTTGTTCTCGCGTTAAGCAGGAGAGCCAGACACCACACAAGCACTTTTCCATTGCAGGGGCTTAGGCTAGAAAACAGGAGATCAAGGGCTAAGCGCTCCTCTGTTTGAGGAAATGACTGTTAAAGAGACAAAGGCATAAATCAAGCTCTGCTGCTGCTTTCAGCAGCCTCTCATCCCCTCAAGAGCAAGCTCACCACAAAGAGACCAGCCATGTGCAGTGTACATCAAGGCCTGAGAAGTGCTCCCGCAAGATTTCATAAGGCTGTACGCAGTAGTGACATTACCTAACAGAACAGTGATGTGACTTCCCACTTTAGACATCCTTTACAAAGTCATTTATCACAGCAGTTACTATAGGGTTCTTTTTCAGAAACATGCGAGGAAAGTTCTGTTCTTCACTTGCTCTACAACTTTTTTTTTAATACCAGAATTACACAGGATCTGCACTTGGAAAAGGCTGCTGCTGTGCAATTCCTGCAGTAGCTTACTTTTACTAAAATGGTTTTCTAAGTAATATGCAGAATGACTTTTCTATACCATTTTTATTCCATAGGGATCGATTCAGAACAATGGTGAATGTCTTGGGAGATGCGTTTGGTGCAGGGGTAGTGGAGAAACTCTCCAAGAAGGAGCTGGAGCAGATGGATGTCACCTCTGAAGTCAACATAGTCAATCCTTTTGCCTTGGAAACAACTACGCTTGATAATGATGAAACAGAGACCAAGAAATCCTACGTCAATGGAGGCTTTGCCGTGGATAAGTCTGACACCATATCGTTCACGCAGACATCTCAGTTCTAAATCCAGAAGCTTCAGGTGAAGCAGGTGCACTAAAGGACATGACTATATGCATGATCTCAAAAAGTTTAGGGGATAATTGAGAATGAATTACATCTCAACCGTATTTGATTTACTGCACAAACTGATTCCTTTCACCCGTTCACCTTTCTTCCCATCACCTCTCCCAGCAATCTGAACTCACCACTTTTGGTCTTTGCTGATAGGTTGAAGAAAAGAAAAGGTATAAAATATGTTATTTTGTAAAGAATATATACTATTGCTGAGGCTACAAAATGCCTCTTTGAAATGAGCATGTTCATAGATGGATATTGTAGCTGGAGCAGCCAAATGTGTTTTTCTCAGGAGTAGCACAGCATTCTACATCTTACCTACATTACAAAACAATTGTGTGTAACCACTTTTAACATCCTTGCCTTCTAAACAGACAGATTGCACTCTACCAAACACCTGCTGTAACTTAATCATGTGCCAAAATGTTCATTTCTGCAGCTGATAGGACATCACATGGGCAGAGTTATTTAGAAAGGGATAGACCAGAAAGGAATTTTCTGGAAGTATTTTAGGATCTAGAGTTTCAATTTTCTTTAGTCATTGTAAATATTGGAAATAATTGGGCATGGCAGAGTTTCCATGTAGTTAGGTTTCCCCATGCCCTTCATCTGCACACCAGCTGTTGGGAATCGGCCTTCAGTTGTGAAGAAATTGCTCTTCTCTACAAAAACTTGAAGAGTTTTTGTAAGTGAAACATCACCAGTTTAGGTCCATTTTCATGGCCTTGCGGTACACTTCCATCAGAAGCAGGAAAAAAGTTAGTTTATTATTGTCCACCTTTGACTCTAGCCAAATATTAATCCAGTCAAAAGTAGACAGAGGTCATGAAAATGAAAATAGACTGTTCACTTACTCATAGTGCAACTTCTAAATCTTTCCTCATCGTGGATAAAGACAACAAGTTAATATAAAGAATATAGGAGGCATGCCTTTTTTTAGCAAAAAAGCCAGTATCTGAGCTTTTTACAGTCTGTTTGATTTTTTTCTCCTTATTTTAACTCCCCAGAAGAACATGCAACTTGGTAGCTGCAACACTACTCCAGTGCCAATGTACCTAATTAGCTCAACTGTATCTCATTAACCATTCTGGACCTAGGAAGTCATGGGTTCTGGTGGCTTGTTATAGGGGATCCACCAAGAACTTCCTCATAAGCAAACTGCATTTCTGAAGCATTTTATACAAGATTTCCATGGTGCAAAAATCGCTCTCTCTGCGGAGGAGTTGCTGTAATGAACTAGTTTTTTGCCTTGCACATTAAATTCTGTTTGCCATTTTACTTGTAAAGTAAACTGAAATTAATATAAAGTTATTTCTTTGTAAATAAGCTCACATTAAACCTAAACCTGCACTCACAAGCTAACAAAAAAAAAAAAAAAAAGTTCCTGCAGTGTTAGATAATCACTTCCACCCTACACTTTTGTATTTAAATAAGCCAGGAAATGTGCCAAAGAGAATAGATTAAGAAAAGAAGAATATAGTTACTGTGGGTTTTGGTAATTTGCACCTTAAATGAAGAAGTCAGTAAGAAATAATGCTGTATTTAAATTAAACATTGTAACTATATGGAAGTATTAATTAAGTATTGGTATGTTTATACAAAATAAATATGTACAGGCTGAGTAAAACAAACTTAGCTGTGCAGAAGTAGTATGAAAAACTTACTTGTACAGCCTTGCTTATGAAAGGAAAAAAAAAGCACCAGCTTCCACAACTAGCCTGTAATCTGTGCTTTATCCCTTCTTTGCTTTTTATAATCACCCTTTTATCATCACCTTATTGTGTAGTCACCCTGCTATGATGTTCTGTGAATAGTGTTCCTAGTGTGATCAAAATAAATAATTTCTCTTTCATTGTTGTTTCACCCTGACATCACCTCCTCACCTGTAGAATTTTGCGTCTGTCTAGCTATTGCAAGAAAAACAAAAACAGATGAACTGATGATTTATTTTATCTTTAATAGTGACTCAGCTGCAGTTTTGGCAGGAATTAATCTTTTGTTCTGGTAAGATAAATACATAATCTCTCAGCAGCACAATGCTGACATTGCAAGAAAACCTTTTTAATTTGGGGGATTCCAAGGATTCCGGTTTTTTAAAATACATGTGAACCAAAGGATTATTTAACATTTTTAAGGATCACCTGCAACTAATCAGAGGTTGATGGTGCTGTGGCTCCATCTGCTTAGTACCAAAGGAACTGGCTAGAGATATTGCTAAGTCCAAGAATGCTTTTCCACATACAACAGGCGGAACGTGTGTCTTCTGCATGCTTAAAAAAATCCTGGGTGGGCAAAGCAGCCTTTCCTACTCCACAGTTTCCTGGCCTGGAAGCCTTAGAGATCAGCAGAGAGGCCTCCAGCAGAAAAGCCTCTGCTGCTTTTGGCCCTTCACCTTGTATTATTGTGTTGCTGTAGTCTTCTGAGGCTGCAGAAGGTATCTTGGATTGGACCTGCGTTTTGGGTAGAACAGTGGCTGTAAGTGATCTGCTCTCACATGTGCTCACACATCCCCTGCAAAACTAGGGAAGTTGCAGGTGGTTTATTAGCGTGGGGAAGGCAAACACCTGGATGTAGCATGCACAGGTTCATGAATATGCTTGGGTCATCCAGGCCACCTCCGCAGGAGTTTAAACTGCATAAATATAATCAGATACAGGCAGTTTGGTTGTCCTTCTGTCCTTCCCCTTGATCCTGACAGTGAGGGGCAAGGATGGGAGGAGCTGCAGATGGACTTCCCAGTTAACAGGTGGCAATGCCACTGATGTTGGTAACAGGATTTTGGTTTCTATGACCATGGGACCCTGTTTGAAGATGGACAACTGATAGGAAGAGTTGGGAGCCTCCTCAATAGGACACGTGTATCTTAGCCAACAGGTTGGCCAGCCTGGTTAGGAGGGTTTTACACTAGGAAAGATGAGGAAGGGGAGAGTCACAGTGACAGGGCAGTTAGTGTAAGGCAGCTGAAATCAGGTTGCTTCCAGTGGGCTCATGCAAACAGGGAAAAGCCAATGAAACACAACTATGGAGGATCCTCTTGCGCTCCTCCTGGGAAATCTGCATGCTTGGTTACCTTTACCTCTCTGAAATGCCTGTAACACCAGTGCACACCACAGCATGAATTGGAGATCTGTGTGCAGTCACAGGGCCGTGATCTCACTGCAGTTGCAGAGACATGGTGGGAAAGTACACATGACAAGTGCTGCCATGGATAGCTATGTGCTTTTTCGGGAGCTCAGACCAGGAAGTTGAGGTGGGAGAGTTGTTATTTATGTGAGAGAGCAACTGGAATGTACCCTTGCCTAGGGATGGATGATGAGTAAGTCCAAAGTTTATGGGTGAGGGTTAAAGGATAGGCCAACATGGGAAATGTTGTTGTGGGTGCTTGCTACTGGCCACCTGATCAGGAAGAGAAAGTCAATGAGGCCTTCTGCAGGCAGCTGGAAGTAGCCTCATGGTCACAGGTCCCGCTTTCCATGGGGGGCTTCAACCATCCTGATATCTGCTGGAAAGACAACACAGCTAGACAACATTGCTGCAGAGCAATCATGGTAAGTTCTTGACACAGGTGGTGGAGGAGTCAATGAGGAGAGGTGGACTGCTGGACCTTGTACTTACAAATAAAGAAGGGCTGTTTGAAAATGCGAAGGCTGGGGGTAGTCTTGGTTGCAGTGATCATGGTTTGCTTCGGGATCCAGTGAGCAGGAGGCATGGTAGTAAGCAGAATCGCAATCCTGGAGAGCAAACTTTGACTTCTTCAAGGATCTACTTGGAGAATCCCATGGGCTAGGCACTAAAAGGAAGGTGGGGTAGTTCACGAGAGCAGGTTAATATTCACACATCTCTTTCGCTAAGCTCAAGATTGGTACATCCCCATGCATCAGAAGTGAGACAAAGAGACCAGGAGACCTCCGTGGATGAACAAGCTGCTCCTGGCAAAACTCAGAACGAAAGAAGGAAGTATAGAGAATGTGGAAAGGAGACAGTCACTTGGAAGGATTTTGGGAGATCCACACATCTTTCGCCCTGATGAGATGTATCCGAAAGTACTGCAGGAGCTTATAGATATTATTGCTAAGCCACTCTCTATCACCTTTGAGAGATCATGGAGAACAGGAGAGGTATCTGAAGACTGGAAGACAGCCAGCATCACTCCAGTCATCAAAAAGGACAAGACCCAGGAGGACCCAGGAAACTGCAGTCCACTTGGCTTCACCTCCATCGCTGGAAAGGTGGTGGAGCAGCTCACCCTGGATGTCATCTCTAAGCATGTGGAAAAAAGGTGATGATTAGAAGTAGTCATTATGTGTTCACTAAGGGAAAATCATGCTTAAGAAACCTGATAGCCTTCTGTGGGATGACAGGCTGGGTAGGTGAGGGGAGAACCGTGGATGAGCTCTCTTGACTTCAGCAAGGTTTTCGACACTGTCTCCCATAACATCCTCATGGGGAAGCTCAGGAAGTGTTGGATATGCGAGTGGACTTTGGCATGGGCTGAGGAGTGGCTGGATGGAAGAGCTCAGAAGGTTGTTATAAATGGGGCCAGGTCTAGTCTGGTGTTCCCAGTGGTCAGTACTGGCTCCAGTGCTGTTCAACAATAGCAGGTAAGTCCTGGCCAAAACGGAGTTGTATCCTGGAAGAAGGACAAGTGTAATGGGGAAGGCCATGACTTGTCTTTTACACTCCCTGGAAGAAACTTCTGTGAGCCACTGGCAAAGGCAAAACATTGAACTAGGTGTGCTTCTCTTCTGAACCAGGTAGCAAAATATTACATATTATTACGTATTAGGATTATGACATTTTTCAGTGTTTTTATTAGAAAAATCTACCTTTCTATGCAAGTCTGAGTCTCAACTGGCCCAAAACTCTAAGTGATGAGTACTGATCAGAAAAATAAATAAATAAATAAATAAATAAAGATCTTCTTTGGTAAGTCTGAGACATGCTATTTTTCAGATAGCAGTAACTCTAGGATGTTTATGCTGATATGAGTCCATCATCTTCATTGGGATTACGTGATCTTTAGAGACTGTTTGAACCAGGGCAGAGGCAAAAAAAGTATTCAGAACCTCTCCAGTGTAGACACTGGAGACACTCTTTCTGTCCCAGAATGCCAAATCCATAGAAAAGGCTACTAAATTACCAAAAACAAACAAAAAAACAAGCAAAAACATTATTTTCTGATGGACCCACCTTTGTAATCTCAAGACAAAAGAATCAGCTCCTGGAGAAGGATCCCCGTGCTACAGTATGGTTTGCCAACAAAAAGCTTTATTTTAACTTCTTTATTATAAAACAACAAATTAAACCATAGCGTCTAAGAAACACCATCTTTATCTTGTTTTAAAAGCATTGTTTTTAAGTTCTTTCTGCACAAGAAGCCTTCGCAGAAGAATAAAGTTCAGTTTTTGCATGGCTGACACACCCTAGAGCTCCAACATTTGGCCTGGCTGTCATGGAGTTCATGCAGAGACTTCTTTCACCAGCCACCCTTGGATACTGATGATGGTGATGGTACCAGCACATCTTTAGACCTGTCCCACCAGAGTTTCATTGGCAGCCTCAGTCCTTTACCACCCGCCTAGTCCCTCAGCCTGCCAACATCTGCTGTGTCTGCACAGTTGCCTTGGGAAAACACCCTTTCCTACCAAGACTTTTTGAGAGCAACACAATTCCCAACACTCCTCTGCTTGAAGGGCTGTGACTGATGTGCTCCTTCCCCAGCTCAACCTGACTTCTCACACGTAGCCCTGTTCAGGGGTTAACTACCACATTATCTGATCCTGGTCATTGCCTCCCTGACTTCTTCCCCCACTCAGACATTAACCATCAATAAGAGTCCTAATGGCTGCATCCTGATGGAGAGATAAGGCTAATTGTGAGCACACCAGCCAACAGTCATTTCTGAATTGAAAGAATGACTATAAGTCACTCATCGCATGAATATGGGGACAGCCCCAGAGCCAACTGAGCTCTCCTTGCATCTCAGTGGGCTGCACGCCGGGATCTCCCCTTGAGCAGGGATACCTCTCAAGGATACTCCTTGGAATTAAGAGATCCTTGCTGCAACAGATTCATGATAAGTGACTATAGCGCGTGCTCTCTCTCTTTCTGAACTTGCAAACTTTACCTTGTAACTGTGCACAAATCCCTTAGTCATAAACCATTAACCAGGTCTGGGACTAGGATTGGATCCAGCCACACCCAGACTCCTCTCAGAAGCAGTTTGGAAAGCAAGGGGGTCCAATCTGAACCTCATGACCCAACGGGCGGGTGTCCTTGGTAATTCTGTGTGTATCTTGAACCTCCATACAGTAAATAATAAGTTATCTTGCCATAGAATCTCGTAAAACCATTGTCATTATCAATAAAATCTATTCCTATTTCTTTCCCACAAGTGGAGTGCATTGTGTCACTCATCCCCACTACCACTAGTTCCATGACATGGGCAGGAGGAAATCATTGTTGCTGACAAACACAAAGACCAGACACCATGCAAGGAGACCAAAGGGCTCACACATGTTGATTGACAAGGTTGGCAAGGGCAGATTTCACCTATTTTCATGACTAGCTGTTGGAACTCTGTTCTGTGTGACTGACTTAACTAGACTGTGTGACAGGAGATCCAGACACACACCGCATTACATACTAGTCGAGACCAGACATCCTAAGCAGTTTAGGCAGGATTGCAGGCTTATCCCCAATCAGTAAATGTTTTCATAGCTCAAGAAAAAAGGTTTCCTGGGAAAGTGGATCCAATTTTCATAGAGGATCAATAACATAAAGATATATGTAACTAGCTCAAGCTTCTTCATATTTTCACTGGCTAAAGTCTTTCTTGCAGCACAATATAAAGTATCTTTTTCAACCTTTCTGCAGGAACTACTTTACAGCGGGTTAAGCGTCACTGTCACCTAGAGATTGCTGAGATTATGTTTTGTCTGATACCATAGTTCATCTCACTATTAGAAGTGCATTTGCATCAAATAGACATTTGGAATATTTAACTTGCCCAAATAGCCTTTTGAAAAACTCTCTTACCCAGTCAAAAAAGAAGAATGCTAAGAAATAACTAATAACCCTTGCTTTCCCAGTCATCTCCAATAGCTGGAGGTGATCAGACTATTATTAGGCCTTTTAAATCCATTTTCAAGTCAGTTAGTTAGTCATCTTTAGAAGCAACATCGCTGAGAGTCCACAAATCTGCAGTAGGAAGGGATTAGGCATTTGGTACAAAAACTGGATTCCAGTAGCAAAATCCAATAATTTCGCTTATTACTTTTGTCTTATCACAGCAAAAGTAATTTGACACTAGAGCAGTGGGCAGCTCCAATTTCTCCCTTTACTCTACCTTGGGAGTAACCAGAGCCTGCACCTGGAGGACAGAGATTAGAAGATCAGAATTCAGCTGCGGAGGCTGCATTGCTAAACCAGCAGAGGAACCTGCTCAAGTAACACCAGCAGGCAAACAGACTGAGACAGTCCATTCGCCATCCATTTAATCACTGCCATTTAACTTCCCCAGAGCAGACCTAGGTGAAGTTTCCAGTAAGTCCCATCAATCACATTGATAATAGCAGCCTGAGCACTTCTGAAGCGGAAGGTCAGTGACGGTGAACCTAAGACTGGTGTTACATGGGCTGAGTCCACAGCCTGGGTCCATATTTAAAGCAGCATAACAGAATCTGGTTTATCATATCTGCAAGTAGGAGACAAAAAAAAAAAGAGAGTTTTTGGACATGGTACACAAAGAAATTTGAGCAGTCAAATGTTTTTAAAACAGAATGGTACTGGCACATCTTATTGTCAACCCTGTTAAACCGCAGGCAGGGGCAGCAAACAGGTGTGATGGACAAACAGCAGCCCTGTCAGAAATAAGGGCAGCTGAAGCAGCTCTGAAAGATGCCACTTCTCTCAGAATATTTTTGCAAATGCAGAGCAGGTTTCATTAGGTACCCAGAAGAAAGCAGTACTCTACATTGTAAAGATGCAGTGAAAGGATATAGAGTAGAAAACAAAGAGCATCTGAATTGGTGGAGAAACTATGGCACTGGAAAAAAAACAGATGGTGCAAATGCAGTCAAAGAGAATGTGCAGATACCATAGACCATTTCTGGAGCGTTACCCATCCCACAGCTGCTGGCAAGGGACCATTTTGCCATCCAGGAATGCAAGTCATAAGAGCTGCGTCCTAGGGACCAGCATTCAAGTCTGTAGTGTCATTGATATTATATATGGGCAGCACACACAGAAAGGAAAGGAAGGGAGCGAAACAGAAACGTCCTGCTGGCCTGTACCCCAGATAGATACCCTCCTGTTGGGACCCGTTACTCTAAAAACACATGAGCTTTCTGGGACTGCTGCTGGTCTTCTATGCGCATCTGCATCCACATTGCTTCTCCATCTTGCTTCTCCATTCAGTTGTATGAAACAGAGACCCACACAATGCCTGGTCCCAACCTGACCGCTCGGCCTTTGCACATGCCGTCCTCATTCTCTCTCAGATAGCAAGATATTTACTCTTTCACAACTCTACATTTTTTTCTCTTAACCATCGCCTCCCAGTCAGTGGCTCGTTCTTGCCAAAGCAGCAAATCAAGTTTTTTGCAAAGTAATGTGTTTTCTTTCTTGTTCTCAGAAATGCTATTCAGGTTCTGGTGGGATCTTTTTGTTTGTTTTCAAACAAACAAGTGCTGTACAAAGCGCTTCTTTTTGCTTAATGTATTTTTCCTGCTAATTAAAGTGCAACATAACATGCTTAGCAATGTAATTGTTTTCTTTGACTGCCAAAGTCACAAGCAGTATGTCCCAGAGAGTCATAGTACAGTAGATATAGCACAATAGTACACTTACAGAGAGAGTATTAGGCAGAAATACCACCCTTTTTCTCTTCAGAAAGCTCAAGGTAAGAACTTCACTGCACACGAGCAGGAAGGGCAGTGACCTTCATTTTCCCAAAATATAAGCAAATCATTTAATTTAAAATGTTTTCCCTTTTGCAGAAATGCAGACTTAAATATAATAATGTGTCCAAAGAACATCATTAGAAATGGACCTTGGTGATAACGGTGATTATGTGATGAATGTCTTCTATTTATGCCCTGACATTACTACTGGGGATCAATAAACCATGAATCTGTATCATTACTTGCCAAAACGTTCAAAGACAAATCAAGAAAACAAGTCAGTAAGCTAATGCAGATCAGGACAACTGTCACCATACTGCTGCAATAGGAGTGACAGTTATAAAAGTAACAGAGTTTTGCCCCGTGTACATACCGTCTTTCAGGGGCAGCTTGGGTTTGTATTTATCAGGCCCGGCTCACCAGCACACCCGGAATGCTAATTTCTTTCCACACTCATCATGCACCTACCTGCCAGTGCTCACGTAGGCCCTCAAGGACAGTGTATTTTGCCTTTCCTTCAAAGCCGCTGTTTATCACTACTCCTTTGGACTCCTCAGCCCAGCTCTGAAATGCAGGTCACGGCAATCTCCTTCTGGGGAAGGAACAAGGACGTATGAGTGGGAGGAAGAGCTGTGCCTGGCTGTGCCTGGCCCCCTGTGTGGGGATGGTGTCTGCCTTCCACAGGGGCTGTGGAGCCCCTTGGTCACATATCTTCTCACTTCCCATTGTAGAATTGTGTAAGAGATATTGAAATACATATATTTTTCCACTTCAGGAAAGGAAGAACAGTGATTTTTCTTGATTTTGTTCCTTTATTTGACCCTCAGTTTCAAGCTGTATGAAAATGATGCTGTTGTGAATCATTTTCTCTGTAAAGGAGAGTAAAAGAAACACAGGAAAGGCTTCCTAGCCTGGTTAATGCACCTCCTGCATGAAGCCAATTATATTGCTAAATGTTGCAGAAGGCTGTTTTAATTACCCTGAGAGATTTATAAATAAGCTATTAAAGGGCCATTTTTTTTCTGACCAACCAAATACTTCTTTAATCTTTAACTATATAATCCAGTGATTATATATATATTGTATATTAGATTATGTATATTAGATAATACCTATATAAGACAGTGAGAACAGACTGTAAGGGTCTCTTAAGTGTATTCTGGTATCATCCTTTTCAGTATAATCACCTACTGTTCTCTTTACTGTTTTCTAACAGTTTTGCATGGCAACATTTCAGTGCGATCTCTGGGGTTTTTGTTGCAGTTACTTGATCAAGGCACTTGCTGGTGCCTATGTTAGGGTTGATTTTGTACGAAGATAACAATGACAAAATCTCTCAAATGGAGAAGCCCCTCCAAAAATGTGTAGCTGTTTGTCTACATTTTTGAACAAACCTCAGCATAGCTGATAGGGGATGCCAATTCCATAAACATTAAGAGAAAGTTTCCATTAACCAGTAACTTGCACAAGCTTTTGCAGAGGAGTCATAAAAGCTGTTTTTTTGTGGGGAAATTCTCTAATTTGAAAATGTGGTGCCTCTTCTTCAAAAGAATGAGCACTCCTGCTGCTTGCACGTATTTTGTCTGGATAGATTTTATCTGGAAACAGGTTTTCTCGTATCTTCAAGCAAAGGAATTACTCAGTTTTCACAAATAGCTGTTTAAGAGCTTTCCTTTTATTGTTGTTGCCAAGCCTTACCTTTCTGGAAGCTTATGGAAGCAGACATCAGCCCAAAGGGGCAATCGCTGATGATGGGCTGTACTACAGGCCTGCAACAAGGTGTCCTGGATAGTCAGGCTGGTGCTGGAAAAACACCTTGTTCTTAAGAGACACCTTAAGGACCTTGTGAGGTTTTATTTTCTCCTGCATATAATCTGTTGGTCTAGGACTTTGCAGACTAGTTTTGTAAGATCATTTTCTCTTATTGGGAGCTCACAAGCACTGGTTTGTTGCTCACCATGAACACAAAGGTGTTGAGTGCAGCACTTTTCTGCACTTGGATGCTGTCTCTTCCAGCATATAGGTCTGGACACTTGGTTTTTCACTTGCTTGTTCTTTCTCTTGACTCCGCAGTATTCGTCAGTTGATTGCAGGAAGCACCAATGGCCACCTCAGAAATTAGCTGCTAAACCAGAGGGAAATCTACAGAATCACAGAAGAGTGCAAGTTGGAAGGAACCTCTGGTGATCATGTAGTTCAACACTCCTGCACAAGCAGGGTCAGTTACAGCACATTGCACAGGATTGTGTCCAGGCAGTTTTTGAACATCTGCAGAGAAGGACACTCCACAGTCTCTCTGGGAAATTGGTTCCAGTGCTGTCACCCTCCCAGTCATTTTTTTTTTTTTTTCTGAAATACTAATGGACCTTCTCGGCCACAAGGGCACATCGCTGCCTCATGGTTAACTTGCTGTCCACCATGACGTTCAGGTCCTTCTCTGCAGAGCTGCTCTGCAGCAGGTCACCCCCAGCCTGTCCTGGTGCCTGGGTTTATTCCTGCCCATGGGCAGGACCCTGCACTTGTCCTTGCTGCGCTCCATGAGGTTCCTCTCTGCCCAGCTCTCCAGCCTGCCCAGGTCCCCCTAGATGTACAGCCCTCCAGTGCATCAGCACCTCCTGCCAGATCAGTATCATCTGCAAACTTGCTGAGGGGGCACTTTATAAATTCATGACCTTTGCCACAACTGGAAATTACGGTAATGGCAGAGCTCATGGGAAGTCAGGCGAGGGATTTAGGTCAAAGTACTGGAGCATGATGCTCTTTGAGATGCCCTGAGTTGCCCTCTGTGGGTGCCTGCTGATCTCTCAAGAGGGCCTGATTCTCCTGTGCATGTCCCATCTGCCTCCTTTGCCTGGGACTCTGGTTACTCTATAGTACTGGAAGGGTCAACAGTTGCTTGTGCTTAGGTCTAGCATCTTCAGTCCTGCCGCTGTCCTCCAGTGATACTACGTGTATTCTTTTCTTGACTAGTTTCAAATCAGTACTGATTGTGCAGACAGTGAAACTCTTAACATGGCATGTATGTCCAAATGGCATGTAAGTTCTGGGGACAGCATTAACTTTGCTTTAAGCAGCCTGGCAGAGTCATCTGTCTTGTGTTCTTTCAAAGGGGTAGATGCAGAAGAGCAGTGCGCCTGACATGGAAAGAGAAGCTGTGAGTGTGGTCTACAGATCCATTGCTTTGGGCAGGGGCAGTAACCAGGAGAAGAGACAGGATGAGAGGCATGGACAAAAGGAAGACATAGGTGTGGGGAAAGAGACATGGATAGTGATGATAGACAGGAGTCGAGGATAGAAAGAGGTAGGGAGCATGGGTAGAGACGGCAGAGAGCATTTAATAAGAGGGAGGGATGGAGGCAGTGGGCATATGAAGCCTAAAGAAATTATCAGGAAGAAATAAGTAGCTGAAGGAGGAGAGGGACAAAATCAAATTTGTTTGTGGATTTCCCTATCGAGTGTTGAGTGTCCTTGTTGATGTGACTCCCAGCAACCTCCCGGACTCCAAGTATTTGAAGAGATAGGGTCAGATGCTCCTTGTGGAGGAAAGCTGTATGTCCAAGACACAGCTCCCAAGGGATTTTCCACACAGCTTCCCATTTCAGCCCCCGGAGCAGCATTTGTTAATCCGTTACCTCTTCAGGCAGAGCACAGGGAAAATTCCATATCTGCTCTTGAACTAGTTTAGTGAGGAGCTGAGGCTGAGCAGAGGGCGGGAAACTGCACAGCAGCCTCTTTGGCCACAGCAGCGGGAAAGCTCTTCCTGCAACACGCTGCGTGTGCCCACGTGCCAGACATTTATCTTCCATTCTCAGCCACAAGCCCTAGTTCTCCTCTTAGCAGCACCGTGTGCCAGTCCTCTCAGGAAAGTTAGTGTATTTTCACTTTCAATAACTCTTCTTTATACTCGAAGAAGTGATTTTTCTTGAAGAGTAACAGTATTGCCACTTTACTTCACTAGTAAAACAATTATTTCATGTTCTTTGTTTATTTGCAAGTTTATTTTCATCTTCTCAAAGCAAGAGAGAACTGTTGATCATTGTACTTCAGTGTTTGTGTGTAAAAAGGATCTGAGTTTGCTCATTGCTGTGGAGAGATGCAAATTCTTTTCCCCTCATGCGTTGCTTGCCTCAGATTTATAGTACAACTGTCATGTTTAAGATTCAAAAGGTACAAAACCAAAGTTAAACTATTTTATATGTTTTTGTGTATTTGTTCAAAAGGAAATCTGTGAACAGAGAGAAAAAGCTATTTCACTGTTTGCATATAAATCATTTCACCCCTTCCAAGGTTAAATAACATTGTTGATTGAAATGAACTGAAGGCTACAGCCCAGTAGCTGTGCATTGTAGAGCATCGAAGTGGAAACAAAGAATTCTACTATTATTTTTCATTTCTATAAATCACTTACCACAAGGTGCTGAGAGGAACAGTCATTTAAAATAGCAATTTTTAAAGGCTATTATTTGTTACAAGTGTCCAGATGTAACTTTTATAAATTAAAATATTAGGCTGTTCCAAGGTGATTGCAGGTGTTCCGAAAGGCCAGTGCCAAGGTTAATTGGATTCTGTCATTTAAAATAGCGCTGCCTCCTCCTATCCCACCAGCCAAGTCCTACACCAACCGTGAATCAAACAAGGCTCAGCAACTGCCAGCAAAATTTACCCAGGAAATAAGCCTACCAGTTATTTTCTGAGGGCCATTTTAGTTTTGAAAGAACAGGCACTTAATGACAAGAAGGAGAAGGTCTTTGCATGTAAGGCTACCTCACTGTTAATGACCCATGCAACAGGACCAAAAGACGCTCTGGCAGGCTCAAAGGACAACTAAGATATTGTTAATACTGTATGAGCTGAAAGTAAATTAAACCAGTGGTATAGTACAAAGGGAATAAAAATCCCTCAAACCAATTCATTATTATATTATACTGAAGATTCAGCAAAGTCCCATACCTACTATCAAATATTAACCCTTCAGAATTACACAGTGGGTAAGCAGGTGTTTTCTACTTCATGTTAGCGAGTAGTTAATGCTGTCCTGCACTTCTGGAGCACTACTTTTTATTTTAAAGTGCATTTTTTTGCAATTGGTGGAAACTTACTAGAAGTTTCTGAGAATTCAAGCTCTTAGCCCAAAGGAGGAGGGGATGCTCTAAGTTTTTAAAGACAAGATTCTCATAAAGTAATGCAACAAAAACAGAACTTAGAGCTTCAGTCTTGCCAAAGCAGTGATATACACTTGGCCTAAGATAGAAGTAAAGTTGAAGAACATTTTGCTTCCAAAATTAGGGGTGTGATTAACAGACAAACTGGATCTCAAGATTCTGGAACAACTGGCTATGAAGTTAAAGGATCAGGTGCAAACAAAACTTGGAGAAAAACACATCAGGAATGCTGTATAGAATTGCAAACTCAGCAATTATATAACAGAATTGGGAAAATGTTGGACAATACCAAGCCCCTCAGTCTGATCGTAACTGGATTCAAGTTTTAGGACAATATCAGGAAATATCAGAGACACAGAGATAAATGAAAAAATGAATTAAAATCCATCATTATGCAAATTAACTTGATTCTTAGGTACAATTGTGGTGGACCAAATCTGCTTGGCCTCAGACTGAAGCAGGACTGTATAGCAGGATTACATGAATGATGAGAACAAAGAACTCTTCAGGGAAGAAAAGGATGAAAGAGATAAATGAGGGGCTGTTTATACCACAAAAAAAAAAAAGGAAATAAAATAACTTTCTATATGTACATCTGGGAGAAATAACACAAAAATCACAGGGCATTGTTGGTGTGAAATGTATGAAAATCAGTCATCCAAAGGCAGTCTGAAAATTAGAAGAAAACTTTCTCAGCAATAAGTGAAATTCTGACATAAACTACACAGATCTTCTACTTCTGTAATTCCAAGAGGGACCTTGACTGCTCTGTGTATGGGTTTTTCAGCTATGGTTGCCTGCAAAGCAGGTGCTGAAATCAGTGCATCAGGGAATCTCTTCCCACACAGCACAGAGTGTTCTGGAGTGATAAGAAGAGTGCATGAACCTACTTGAGTGGGTTCCAGATGGTATGTCAACCACCATGAACACCAACAGATGCACTAACATCAATAAGGGTCCAAGCTCTTCTCCTTATTCAGTCCTCCATGGCCTGTGTGAGCAAAGAAGTTTTGTCTGCCAAGTGTGCAGGAGAAACGCAAAGTTCAGACATTCCTTTGCAAAGCCTGTCACTGGTAAGAGACATGTTGTGAGTGTATTTGAACTTCTAACCTGAGTGTCAG
The DNA here is from genome assembly GCA_013389825.1 of Crypturellus undulatus. Taxonomy (NCBI): domain Eukaryota; kingdom Metazoa; phylum Chordata; class Aves; order Tinamiformes; family Tinamidae; genus Crypturellus; species Crypturellus undulatus. Next base: position 1,629,377 of record VWPW01084855.1, on the reverse strand, counting down.
TCTTTTGTTATTTTTGCAGCAGTTCTGCATGAACTGTATGTTTTGCAATGCAAAGACATACATCATTTAAGATCAATGGATTTCAAAGTTATTTTTCCTGGCTCCCAAACACAAACAAAGATGAAGTGGAAATGAGTGACCTTTGAAGTTGGTTTTAACAAAGAAAAATGAAAATGAGCTCAAGAGAGGAGAAAAAATATCTAAGCCAATTGGATTTTCACTACAATGAAAATATATGTATAAAATACTTATGCATAATTTCAGCTTCACAAGACATGTAGAAGCCAAATGCTAACTTCCCAAATGGAACTGCGAGAATGCAGTAATTTGATTATTATTTTGCGTTTCCCCATCACTAAAATCTTCTGAGGAGTAATGAGTGACTGCATATTACATTCAAGCATGTTTTGAGACAAAACATGAAACAACTTGAGTCAATGAGAAGCTCCAGTGTCCAGAGCAGGGAACTGCCAGAAGGGAGCACTTTAAACTATCCTTTATCAGAAAAGTGCTGAACTATAGTTTTCATTTAAGTACTATTTTGAAGGCAAGCTGTCATCTTTTTCAGACTGTCCTGAAAAGAGTATCTCTGCAGCACATCAGACAATCTTTCAAATACAGAATATAGGGGCTAAAATATTCTCCCCATTTGTATAATCAGTTCAGGCTATAGTACCAAAATCACATCAAAAATAATTAAAAAAAAAAACTATCCAAAAAATGGAAATACAGATACCCTATCAACTTGTAGCAACTCAAGCAAAACCACACCAACAAACAAGCATTAACTAAAAACAGTCAAAGTGTATATTTATACATAACACTTCTTTTATGCTAAGGAATCTCCATATAATGGCCTAAAGAAACATTAACATATTTCTGTAATACGGTTAGAAATAAGTACCATGCTAATCGGTATGTGGTAAGTTTGATTTCAGGTGTTCGGGTGTCACTGGAATATTCTCAGCCCAGTAGTATTACAAACCTGTTCAGTTTACTGGTACTTTCTTAAAATATCATTTTGCTTAACTTGTAGTAGTCTCCCACAGACTACTGTTTCTGTTCTTCTCCACTCTCCCCTAGTGACCTGAAAGGTCTATATAGGGCAGGTATGCGTTGTTAGGCTTGTACAACATGTTTTAAAGTTTAGCAGCATAAGCCAGCAGCGCACACACTTGCTGAAAGTATTTCACCAAAGGAAATTTCATTCTTGGAAACACAGAGACCTCATTTCTCCCTATTACATGCACATGACTAAGAAAATCCAGAGTATAAACCTTAATGAGAGAGTAATGAAATAGTTATTGCTAAATTATTGCAGTACAAAACTAATCTCAGAAAAATGCTAATCTAATTCCACAGGTTCCTCAGAGTTTTCCAGATGATCATCTTCTCCTGCTTACTAGCCCTTCAATGCTATCTATGACCAGCAAGTCAAATTTCAGGAATGCACAGGTTCTGTGACACTTTTCCAGAGAGGTTTGTGCATCATCATTTGTGTATACTTTATAATCCATTGCACATGTATGTTTTGCAGAGAAATACGGGAAAGCAAACCTTGTTTTATGCAGAATAATAAACACTTTTTGTCATAAAGGAAACTGAAAATAACCAAATCGTCTTGTCCATTACTGCATATACTAATAAGACATGGAAGTATAAGGAAGAGGTGTATCTTTTTACCCTGCAAATGGCACCTATGATCTGCTCAAAGACTAGAAATCAATCTGAAATAATCAGAATCAAACTATCTATCCCAGACCACACACTGAACAGGATTTCAGTTGTCATATATTTGAAAGTAGGTTTTCTTGCAAAATTTGTACAAAACTCAAACTACAGCAATTAGATTTCTCCATCTTTCCCAAAGGAGATGTTCAAAACATTTAAAATACCAGTCTTCACTCTCCTCACATATTATCAGACCCATATTTAAATTTGTCGTGTTTGGGAACTGAAGAGACAAGATGCAAAGAACACTGGCAATCAAACCAAGTGGGCAGTTTAGCTCAGAAGAAAGTTATGAGGCAAAATAGAACTTATTTTATGTTGTAATATTTTCCATAAATCTCTTTTAACGACAACAACAACAACAAAATTAAAAAGGTGTTCAGACAAAAAGCAGTTTCTGCTTCAAAGACTACTTTCCAATGTCTACACAGGGCATATGTTTGTGGGTTTTTTTGTGTTAATCTGAAAAATCATTCTTATATGACAGTATAACTGGTGTTTTCACAGAAAATTTTACATTTAATTAAGTTAAAAAGCTACGAGATTTCACTAAAGCATTCAAAATATATTCCTGTGTATTTCTCAATTACTCAAACCATTTTATTAAAGAGGCTATTTCAAGTATATGTATTAAAGATCCATTTCAGCTACCTTTCTTCAAGAAGGTATGACAGTATTTATGCAAGTAAAGGACTTTTTCTATTTTTATGGACATACATTGAGAAGACTAGCCCTTTTAGATCATAGGCTCCAAGACTGTAATTTTTTAATGGTAATTCTAAGTGCAAAACCTAGGGAAAATAGAGACCAGAGACAAGATTCAGAAACTTGTCTTTGCACTGGTAATAATAAGTTCAAGATAGTAAGTTCACACCTCTGTGACAGTAATATTTGAACCCACTGGAAATAATTTAATCAGACATTCTTATGCAGTTGCAGATAACACTGCTCAGCTGGAAGAGAAGCATCTCTCAGTGTGTTCTTCACATCAGTTTCCAGGAGTTCTTCACATCAGTTTCCAGGAGTCACTGTGCCATCCCACCTACAGTAACAAGAATAACTTTACTGCCCAAGAGCCTACAATATCTGCAAGAGAGTTTCATTAACAGCATTTCTGAACTATGGTTTCCAAAAAACCTATGTTTAAGAACAACCTTTGAGAAACATATTTTAAGTAAGATCTAGAACTTCAACATATATCATCTTGATGTGCTTTTTTAGACTAATGGCAGAGTCTTTTGTGAAAGAAACTATGCCACAAGAAAGGTATAGTTTTTGCAAGAGGGAAAATAGGGGAAATAAAAGGGAAAATAAACGTGGACCCAATAAAATGAGGATGCTATGATATAGCTCACTGTTTCTTCATACTCTGTGTCACCTCATGTCAGCCATCTCGGCTTGATCATGCCGAGAGGATCCAGCAAGCTCAGGACACGTTCCAGACTCTTTGTTTCCAAAAGAAGCCATGTGAGGAATTGGCTACGTGGCAAGGATGTTATGCCTATTATCACGCTGTTCAGGATACAACTTAAGCTATTTTGAAAGCAAATGGTCAAGACTTTACAATCTTTCTGCAGATCCCCTTCGTACCTTGGACCACAGAGTTTTGTATTCAAGAGGTAATGGCTGGTGGAAAAGCACTGGTCAGCTTTCACTGGGGTCAGGTAGGGTAAAGAGGGCTTTAAAGCCACTAGCTTTTTGGTGTTTCATCAGCTATTCACATGAAATTCACATGAAACCAGGATCATACAGTTTTAGCCCTTGAGATGCTCTGGTTTATCTCCATAAATAAATGACTACTAGTTCTGCTGAAGTCCAAAATTATTTTTGAATTATAATGGAAAGCAAATCAGTAAAGATCTCTGTTACACAAAGACTAGATATATGTCCTAACTCTATGGCGCAATCAGACGAAGATAAAAGAGGAATTCCCTTCACCTGCAATTTGTCTGGTCTACAAAGGAGTGAGGAGAGATAATATGAACAACTGAGAACAGTAGTGAAACACCTAGGGACATACAGACTTCTGCGCAGCACTGTATGAAACACATAACACTCCTCCCCCTCTTCTTCTTTCTTTCCCGCCATTTAACTTTGTTAAAGATGGCCAACTCAACCCTCTTTTGCAATTTTCACTGTCTGACTTCCTGAATTAATCCATACCACACTTGGAAGAGTACTGAGCACTCACTGGTAATTTCCCCTGCATTTCCACTTATTAAAGCAATTGCTTCTTTATTGGGAAGATTCCACGGGAATATTAAATATCCACCTTGAGAGTGACAGCCCATAAATAAGAAGTAAATATTAAATAGTACTGAGAAAATTAAAAGAAAAAAACTGCCTTCAGTGTATTTTAAAAAAAAATAATAATGAGAATCACAAAATACTACTCTGAAAGAAGAGTTTGGAATGGAAGCCCTAAAAGGATCAGGCATAAAACATTATTATAAAAAAATAAGATTATGTTATTTAGAGACAGCAGCTACCTGGTGGCCCTAAAAAAATTTAAAATCTTCCAGTAGCTGTCAGCTGTCTTGGTTGTTTATCCACATTCCTCAGAACTTGACAAATACTTTCAAATGTTGCCATTATCAGATAACATTGAGGATGTCAGGATCTAAAATAGATCATTTAATCAGTGTAAAGCAATCTGGGACTGTAAGCCACTCTACTGTTCATTCCTATTGGATTATACAGCCTTTAAGTAACTTTATGAACATAAAATACTACCTAATGCTGTTTCTAAAGACTTATCTTACCTTACTCCTAAAGTCTCAACTACCTTACTGTTTTTCAAGATGGTGAGGGGAAATGTTACTCCTCGGATAATGTTTTATAATATAGAACTGTACAATTTTATTTTTAGTTCTTTTTCACAAGGACTCTTCCACTGAAGATCTTTTACAGTTTCTGGCTGAGATTTTCAAGGAAGTCCAACAAAGAGGATCGAAACAGCCTCTTTTCAGTAGTGCTCAGTGATAGTATCAGGCAACAGGCACAAACTGAAACACTGGAAGGTTTCAGCTTGAACACCTGAACATAATAAAAAATTAGTTACTGTGAGGGTCATGCAACACAGGAACAAATTCCCGAGAGAGGTTGCAGAGTTTCTATCCCTGGAACTATTCAAAAGCCATCTGCACACAATCCTGGGCAATGACCTTGCCTGAACAGAGTTGGTTTGACTATACAATCTACAGAGGTCCCTCCCAATCTCAGTCATTTTGTGATTCTGTAATCTTTGCTCTGGTATAAATTCAGAATATTAAAATAAAAAGATTTATGCTGCTTACCTTTCTGATAATGGCTTCTTAGCAGTAGCTTTATTCCCTGAGTCATTAGGCTGGGAATTCTTCAAACAAATAGATCTTCTTTCAAGAACATCATCAATTTCATTCTCAGTAACTCCCTATAAAAAAGCACCTCAAGTCAACTTCACTGCCTGAGAAGAACAGATAAAATATCTAATTCAAGGTAAACCTTTTAATTCTTTCCAAAAGTGTCAAACCAGCTCAGGGCAACAGACACTGTCCTCTGTCCCTTATAATCTTCTCAATATTAAAATTCATTTAAGAAGAATTTAATTCATTTAAAAATGGCAAGAAATGCAAAGGAAAGACATTCACTGGAATTCTGTCTCCACCTAGAGGTTGTGACAAAAACTATCCAATATACAATAAACAAGACTAATAAATTAGCTAGAAATGGGACTCCTTGTTATTACAAACTTTTAGTGATCAGACAAGTACAGACTTTAGGTACACAAGTAAACTGAAATCAACATTCCTAAGGCAAGCTGAGATCGGAAGACAGAGGACAAGCTAGAAATATATTCCTGTGTGTTTTTCATAAATGAGAGGCTAGTTTCAGCTTCAAATAAATTCCCATATAGAATTTACTGAAGTATAGAGAATAACAACAAAGTACTGATCTGCTTAAGGTAAATGTGAAATACATATAAATGAAATATATATAATTTGAAATATATATATATATATATTTGATTTTACGAAGGACATTGACTTTCATTGTTTGTGATAAGATACATTAGGCAATCAAGAAAAATGCAACTGCTGTCACTGCTAAAGACTGGACAAAAAATTCCTTCATTTGGTGCAAAGCAGAGGGGACAACATTTTCCAGTAGCAGGCTGGCAGGGTTTCTTTTCATTTCATAGTTAAGAGTGAAAATACACTCACTTTCTTGAGAGGACTGGCACATCGTGTTGCTAAGGGGAAAACTTCGGCTGTGGCCAAAGTGACGCTGTTCAGTTTCCCTCACTCACTACAGCACAGCCACCTGAGAATGTGTTTAGATGTTCTGCTTTCCACTATACGTGCTGTTCATGTGCACCATCCTTTTCTTTCCCATGCCATTGGCACTGCGCTGTGCTCATTCACGAGTGGGAATTCGAGACTCCCCTGCTGACTTCCTCTCTGTGGCATGGGGAAGCAGGGAAGCAAGGAAACACTGTCTAGTCCAGACTGGCCTGCATCTTGCGAGGGGCACACAACTAAACGGGCCCCTTTATGGGCCAAGGGTGGACGCATGGGTCGGGGGGCCACAAGCCTGACGTACTGGAACACGGAAACACTGTCACATCATCCCAGGTGCCTCTTGCACTGCCACCCTGACACTCACCGAGGAGAGCCGCTGCTTGGCCTGTGCGGAGGTAAGGAGGCTCCGCACTCGCGCGTTGATTTTCTCCCAGCTGGAATCTGCACTGAGAGGCAACCTGCTGGAGGAGATCAAAGAGTCACATCCAGTTCCCCTCTGGAGTGCAAATATTGTCTCTTTTTCATGTGCACTCTATTTGATGCCTCATTTGTCCTACCTTTTCCATACCAAATCAGGCTGCTCCCTTCATCCCCTCATATCAACAAGGACACTCAACACTCAATAGGGAAATCCACAAACAAATTTGCTTTTGTCCATGTCTCCCTTCAGCTACTTATTTCTTCCTGATATTTTTTTTAAGCGTCATATGCCCACTGCCTTTATTCCTCCCTCTCATTAAACACTCTCTGCCCTCTCTGCCCAGGCTCCCTACCTCTTTCTGTCCTCGACTCCTCTCTGTCTCTCATCATCATTTCCAGTGTCTCTTCCCTCACACCTGTCAATAAAGACAGCGGTAGGTAGTTTTGATCATACTGAAAAGGGGAAGGCCATGATACACATAAGACACACTTAAAGTCTATTCTAACTGTCTTAGCATCAGGAAGATTATATACTTAATGGTTTAAAAAGCATCTTTTGTATTTGCCTGGTAAGAAAATATTGGCCCTTTAATAGCATATTTATAACTGTCAGTCAGTGTAATTAACAGCATTCTGCAGTATTTAGCAATATAATTTGAACTATGCAGTTTGACAAACATGCCAGAGACGTGTTAACTGGGCTAGGAAGTTGCTCCATATTTCTTTTAATCCACTTTACAGAGAAAATGATTCACAACAGTGACATTTTTATATGTCTAGAAACTGAGTCAAATTAAGAAAAAACAACCAAGAAAAATCAGTGTTCCTCCTTTCTCAGGGTGGGGATATATAAATTTCAATATTTGTTATGTAACCCTAGAAGCAGAAGTGAGAAGATGTATAACCAAGTGGCTCCACAGCCCATATGGAAAGCAGATACCAGCCCAGTACAGGGTAGTCAGGCAGAAACCATTCCTCCCAAAGCACACGAGGACTTCTTTAAATCACTCATATATCCTTGTTTCTTCCCCAGAAGGAGATTGCCGAGACCTGCATTTCAGTGCTGGGCTGAGGAGTCCAAAGGCATAGTAATAAATAGCAGCTTGGAAGGAAAGAAAAAATACACTGTCCTTGAGGGTCTACATGAGTACTGGTAGGTAGGTACATGATGAGTGTGGAAAGAAATTAGCATTCTGAGTGTGCTGGCGTGCCTGACCTATTAGATAAACTCGAGCTGCCCCTTAAAAACACTATATATACGAGGCAAAACTCTGCTCAGAGCGTAGCATAATGCAGCTTCACTGCCATCAATAGTTACAGAACTCTTTTCAGTTACATTAAAAAATTGCTGTGTGTCTGTAAGCTGGAGACATCACTCATGTCTTGCACCATCACCAGGGAGAGACCTGAAAATCTGCAATGCAAATCATGGCAACCAAAAAACCGATCCAACATCAACCTGCTTTTTCTGCAATGCATGGCCAGGAGACACTAGAAAAATCATTCGTCTTGGGATTTTGGGTTGGACAACAGGTTTCGGCTTCTAAAGATCTGCCAAAATGAAGGTCCAGTAAAACTCTCTCTTGGACACAGCAGTGACACCACAAGGGCTTTCACCGGCTGCAGTTCTTGAAGCACTTTTTCACTGTGTGCCCCAGGGACAGGTGATGCTCAGCAGTGTTGAGGCCTGCCTGAACCTTGGTCAGCTCCATGCCAGCTATTTCTCACTTGAGAGGGGGACTAATTTAGCATTGGAGTAACTTCATTTGATTCATGGAGGTATCATGGAGGTAGAGGCAGGTGCTGACTTAGAAGCAACAGGACACTGCCACACACAGGTAGCAAGACCAGACTTCTACGTGCAACAGCGACAAGCTCAGGCTCACTGACACCCTTAGAGGATGGAAACTTCCTAGCCTAAGTCCCTGCTCTGAGGAACTACTACAAACTTGCATCCCATCACGCACTCAACTCCCAATAATAAACAGATAGAAAGATTGAGTTGCCCTAAGCACATGGGAAGAAAGAGATCCTGTCCAGAAGAAAAAAAAAGCCTACCTACTTTTTCTTCCCAAAGTTGAAGGCTGATTGTGTCTTTTGCCTGATTGCTCAGAATGACTTTTTGTCTAGCTTGAGGGCTTGGGCCAAAGCAGAGCACAGGCCACACACTACATGTTCCTCCATTTGGAGCTGGGTGATCCCTCTGCAAGCACTTAGCATGTTCTTGCTAGGGAGCTAATCTTGATCCCGTTGGTTCATCCCACAAAAATGTCATCTGAACTAGCACTCATGACCAGAAGCACCAGCTGCTATCTACACGAATGGACAGAAAGGGCTGTCCACCTCTGGCAGAGGTACACGAACCAAAGCACACTAAAGGGAGGGGTAATTGCATCTAAATGCCCCTCCAGATAAGGATCATGAGAGCACTCTGCAAGCTTTAGAAACAATAATGTGCACACAATCAGAAAGAATACATTACTTGTATTTTTCTACCTGAGATGTCAGTAATTCTTGGAACTCACCATAAAATGGAGAAAACTTTTCTGGGATAACAAAAATGTCTTATTATAATTACAAAAACAATACAGATGGAACAGAAATATCACACTTCTGGACATAAAGCCAACTATCAACTAACTAGTTTTTCACACTTTCTGAAGTGTCCAAGGCAATGAAGGAAAATGAACAGGACGAACCATACACCCATACTAGATTATCACTTCCTGATTAATTGCCACATTTTTTCTACTTATTTCTTTTTCTGTGAATCGTGAATTTAATTTTTCCAAGAAGACAGAATGTGAATTCTTGTCATCATTCAACTTATACTCTCACAGTACAATGTTGCTCTGACTATGAATCTGAAACCTGTTTTGAAGAGGAGAGGGACTTCGAGCAGGATCTGGTGTCTTTAGTTGTTGGGAGGTAGCAGATGGAGCTGCACAGTGAAAAGCTAAATACTCCTGACTGGGAGAACGCTGTTGGTAACTGGGAAGTTCATCGATTTCAAAAGATGATAAATCCTGTTCAGAAGTAGCCTGTTCTGATGGCTCCCTGATAATCTACGGAATAAGAAAAAAAATACAGTAGCTAGAATTGACATTTAAAGCGAGGAAAAGAAAAGAGGGAAAGAAAGGGACTGGGGAGAGAAAGGAAGGTAGAAGTCATCATCCATTTTACTGAAATAAAGAAAAAGGGAAATATTAGCATTAAGCCAATTCATATAGCCAAACTTAAAAACCACAGGCAGATCCACTGTGAGGTACATGAAATGAAAGCCCTTAAAAGTGTGACCATAATTAAAAAAAAATCAGAATCCTTCATGCTGATGAGTGGTTCACAAAAGCTAATCAAACTCATTATTCCTGCCTGGAATCATCTCATTAGTAAAGACACAAGACATTACAGGACATATAAACAAGCTGCTTCTGGCATCATGTGCAAATGTTTTATTTTGCTGTATTAGCCTAATAAGCATTCCTCTCAAATAATCAGGCTGACCTTGGAAATGACAGGAAATCTTAGAAGATGTATCACACAGAAGGACTTTGAGTCTTTACAAAATTTACACTTTTGTATTTGTCAAGAAGGAGTTCAAGCGGATTGTGACTACTCAGTAAAAAAGAAATATATTAGCAGCTCACTCTGTGATGGAAACAGTTTGGATCAGTGGACCCTGAGGAGCTGTTCAAAGAGTGACCTCAGATTTGTATCAGGCATTGTTAGCAGCATAATTGATATTCAACAGAAACATAGTAACAAATAATAGTGTCTGAAAACATATCTCCATAACTACTTTGGCAAATCTGCCCCTCATCACACACACGTAACTGAAATGGCTGAAGACACAAGCTGGTGTCTAGAACAGGTGATGAGATGTGATATGCTTCGCTTCTAAATTAATTTTGTCTCTTCTAATAACGTTGACAGCAGGTGTGATGGCAGATGATGTCTTACCTAACACTGGCCACCTAAAAGTTAGGCATACAGTTCCAACTAGTCATCCTTTTTGGTCACAGAATTACAGAATAATTGAGGTTGGAAGGAACCTCTAGAGATCATCTAGTCCAACCCCCCTGCACACGCAGGGACACCTAGGGCATGTGGCACAGGGTGGTATCCGGGTGAGTTTGGAAGATCTCCAGAGAAGGAGACTCCACAGTCTCTCCGGGCAGCCTGTTCCAGTGCTCTGACACCCTCACAGGAAAGAAGTTCTTCCTCACATGGAGGTGCAACTTCCTAGGTTTCACCTTGCATCTGTTACCCCTTGTCCTCTCACTGGCTACCACGGAGAAGAGCCTGGTCCCATCCTCCCTACCTTCATCTCTCAGGTACTTGTAGATATTGATCAAATCTCTTCTCAGTCTTCTCTTCTCTAGGTTAAACAGGCCCAGCTCGCTTAGTCTTTCCTCATACGATAGATGCTCCAGTCCGTTAATCATCTTAACGGCTCTACGCGGGACCCTCTGTAGAAGCTCCACATCCCTCTTGTACTGGGAAGCCCAGAATTGCACACAATACTCCAGGTGAGGTTTCATCAGAGCTAAGCAGAGGGACAGGATCCCCTCCTTAGACCTGCTGTCAATGCTCCTCCTGATGCAGGCCAGGATCCCATTGGCCTTCTTGGGCACGAGGGTACATTGCTGCCTCATGATCAACTTGTTGTCAACCAGGACTCCCAAATCCCTCTCTGCAGAGCTGCTTTCCAGCAGGTCAACCCATTATCTATCCTGGGCAGGACCCAGGGGCAGGACCATGTGCTTGTCTGTGTTGAACCTCATGAGGTTCCTCTCTGTCCAACTCTCCATGCTGCCTAGGTCTCTCTGAATGGCAGTACATCCTTCGGGGGTGTTGGCCACTCCACTCAGTTTGGTGTCATTTGCAAACTTCCTGAGGGTGCACTCTGTGCCCTCATCCAAGTCATTGATGAACAAGTTGAAGAGCCCTGGGCCCAGTACTGGGCAGTCCCTGCAGGACACCACTGGCCACAGGCCTCCAACTAGACTCAGCCCCATTTATCACTACCCTCTGGGCTCTGCTATTCAGCCAGTCCTTAATCTACTTCACTGTTCACTCCTCCTGCCCGCACTTCGGGAACTTTCCTATGAGGATGTTATGGGAGACGGTGTTGAAAGCTTTGCTGAAGTCAAGGTAGATGGCATCCACAGCTCTCCCATCGTCCATTCAGCCAGTCACCCCAACGTAGAAGGCTATCACATTCATCAAACACAACTTTCCCTTGGTGAATCCATGCTGACTACTCCTGATCCTCCTGATCACCTTCTTTTCCTTGACATACCCGGAGATGGTCTCTAGGACGAGAAGCTCCATCACCTCTCCAGGGACAGAGGTGAGGCTGACTGACCTGTAATTTCTCGGCTCCTCCCTCTTGCCCTTTTTGAAGACAGGAGTGACACTGCTTTCTTCCAGTCCTCCAGCACCTCCCCCATTCTCCATGACCTCTCAAAGATGATGGAGAGTGGCGGAACAATGTCCCCGGCCAACTCCCTCAGCACTCTTGGGTGCATTCCACCCAGGCCCATAGATTGTGTCCAGTTTGCCTAAATAATCCCTAACCCAATCCTCCTTGATCAGCAGAAAGTCTTCCTCTCTCCTGGTTATCTCTCTTGTCTCCAGGTTCTGTAGTTCATGGGGACTGGCTTTAGCAGTAGAGTCAGAAGCAAAGAAGGCATTTAGTAACTTTGCCTTCTCTGCATCCTCTGCCACCAAGGCATCCTCCCCATTCAGCAGCGGGCTAACATTTTCCCTAGTCTTTCTCTTGCTGCTGATGTATTTATGGAAGCCCTTCCTGTTGTCCCTGAAATCTCTCGCTAACTCTAATTCCAAACAGGCCTTGACCTTCCTCGTCTCATCCATGTATCCTCTGACAGTGTTCCTCTATTCTTCCCATGTGACCTGGCCCTTCTTCCACATTATGTACATGCTCTTTTTCTCATTAAGTTTATCCAACAGCTCCTTGCTGATCACACAGACCCCATGCTTCCCTTGCTCAACTTCTTTCTTATAGGAATGCACCGATCCTGAGCTTGGAGGAAGTGGTGTTTGAATATTAGCCAATTCTCTGGGAGCTTCTTTCCTTCTAGGACCCTTTCCCACGGCATTTCTCCAAGGAGCTCCCTGAAGAGGTCAAAGTTAGCTCTCTTAAAGTCCAAGGTTACAACACTACTTCTTGTTCAGCTTCCTCCTCGCAGGATCGTGAATTCCAACATCTCATAGTCACTGCAACCAAGACTGCCCCTATCCTTCACATCTCCCACTAGACCATTTCTGTTTGTTAGTATCAAGCCTAGCAGTGCCCCTCCCCTTCTTGGCTTATTAACCACCTGCATCAAGAAGTTATCTGCACTGCTGTGCAGGAATCTCCTGGACTGTCTGTTCCTAGATGTGTGGTCACTCCAGCCTACATCAGGGTGGTTGAAGTCCCCCATAAGGATCAGGGCCTGGGATCATGAGGCTTCTTGCAGCTGCCTATAGAAGGTCTCATCCACTTCCTCTCCTTGGTCAGGAGGCCTGTAACTCCCACGACTGTGTTGCCCCTGTTGGGCTGCCCTTTAATCCTCACCCACAGGCTCTAGACCCACACTTCCTCCTCTCCTATGCAGAGCTCGATACCTTCCAGTTGCTCTCTCACATAAGGAGGCACTCCGCCACCTCACCTTGCTGGGCTGTCTTTCCTGAAAAGCCTAACGCTGTCCATGGCCAGTCATGAGAGCTGTCCCACCAGCTTTCAGTAATCACAATGAGATCATGGCCCTGCAATCGCACCAATTGCACACACATCTCCAGTTCTCCTTGTTATTCCCCATGCTGCATGCATTTACACAGAGGAATTTCAGTTGGGTTCCCAATGTGCCTCTCTTTCTAGCTGGGGCAGCTGGACCTTGACCAGGTGGCTTTCAGAAGTTCTCTTATTTTCCCATCTAGCCTCTTCAGGCTTAGGGTGCCCTACACAGGCTATGCAGCTAGCCTGCTGTGAGTGGCATGACAGGCCATCGCCTATCCCATAACCTGCTTCTCCAACGACACTGCTCTCCAACCTCAAATCTAGCTTAAAGCCCTCTCAATGAGCCCATCTAGATCATGTCCCAGGGCTCTCTTCTCCTTTCGTCAATAAAGAGAGGTAAAAGTGATGGGGTATGAAACATCTTAGTTGCCTTAGACGATGATTTTATGAAAGAATGAATCATCATCTTTCCATTGCATAAGGAAAGGGCTCAGATGACTATCTTAGCCTAGATGTCAAACCTTCTTTTGCTTAGTTTGCTTAGATGATTCCTAATTCTTGGGTATAGTTGTAGTTTAATCAGATGTATTAATACAGCATACAACAAAATGCTGAACTGTTTTCAAGTCAGTTAACGTTTTAGTTTGCTAGCAATGATGTTGCTTAGCAGCTGTATTGGAAATCATGGAGATTCCATTTGCACAACTAACTCGCTCCCATTCATGGTTGATATTACATTAGTTTAGCTGCTGTTCATAGTCAAACAAGTTAAACTAGTGTTATCACGGATATAACTTTACTTGCCATGCCTCCAAGTGGAATGAAGGCAGTGGAAAGAGCCTTCTGGTCTACTGTATCTTTTACTTAGTCCTAGCCCTAATAAGTTAGATTTTTTAATAAATTATGGTCTCTAGAAGTCCAACACAATTGTGCAGGGAAAGTTTCATATAGACTAGCCTTAAAATTTTTGCAACATAAAGGATTTTCAGTGAAAATAATGTGACATGATTTTCTAACTATAATATTGATTAATGCTGCAGGACTTTCATTTTCCTGGAGCCAAATTATTATGTTTCTCACATTTCCCCATGACAATAATTAGCCTTATCCATTACCATTTTCCAAACCATCAAATTTCCTTATGAAATTCTTTTCAGAATATGTAGGATAGACTAGTAACAGAAAAGATGGAATTCTTCACTTGTTACATTTTAAATTACCTTAACTGAGGTTTTTGATGTTTCATGGTTATCAAAAGCTAAAGCTAAAAAAAAAAAAAAAGAAGAGCATTTCAGTGACATTATTATCAATTAATTTTACATTGGTACTTTCACTTTCAGTATATTAACACTGAAGTAAAAGTGGATTCACACAAAATGTTCCTTACAGGGAATGTTCCTTACAAGGTGCAGAACAGATGATGCATAAGAATGATAACTTTACAGTGACTATAGATCCAAAATATCTTGTTTCTATTCACATGAATGTACACTGGATGAGGACCTTTAAAGGACTCCTTGGTGAAAAAAAAACAAACAGCTGGGGAAAGAAAAAGATTAGTCAATGAAGAACAAAAAAAATTAAGCTCTCTTTTCTTGAACTGTCTTCAAGATTATCTTCTTCAGAGAGACATGCAATTCAACAGAGAAATCACTTTTTGGATCTTCTGCTTATATAGCCTACACAGTTTTGGCCACAGTTTTCCAGGTACTGCTACCTGTTCATCCTGGGTAGCACTCTTTTGTGACCAGTTCTTCTGCAAACAGCAAAATCTGACATATCTTTTGTATGTGTACAAGTTTCTTTGAGATACTTGGTAATATCAGTGCTGGTATTAAGAATATTTCTTTATGGCTAACGTTAAATTATAAGTACCTCGTTTCACGTGAAATTTGGAAGACTCTCTCGTTGATTTCAGATTTTTCTTCACATCATTACAGAAAGACAATGGTGAGGTTATTTCACTGAATGATTTGGAACTGTCCACCTAAAAATGAAGAAAAAAAAGTAAGATGCACTTCTTAATCTACAAATCTAAGTCTAAGGACACATATTTCCAGCCTTTACCAAAAATAATAAACTAATTCTTCTTCTCTTTCTTACTCTCTTTTTAACCTCAAAAAGGGAAAAAATACACAGCAGTGGAGAAAAATGTGAAAGGTACGATGCAGACATTTTGGCAAAATAACATCTTCTGAAAACCCTTTGCTCTTTTTTTTTAAGTTAATTTCAAAACAGAAAGATTCTGGACAAAATGTACAAAATGTACAGCAAAAAAAAATTATACAAGTTGTAGGAACATAGAATGGCAAATTAATTCTGAAAATTAGAAATTTTCTACTCTTGGTCTCCTGTGCTGCTCATCATCTATCTGCAGTGAAAATAATTCCAGATTTTGTTTGTTTGGTTTCGTCTTTTTTTTTTTTTTTTTTTGGCATATTAGAGATGCTGCTTATTGTGAAGTAGAGATTCTTTTTTCCTTAAAAAAAGAAAAAAGTGTCCACAAATCCTGCTGAATTCATTCTTACCTTTAAGGATCTTTCATTTCTCCACTCCAAGCACTGGTTAGATCAATTGACAGACAGCTCTGTAATGCTGCAATGATGGATCTGGGAACCAGTCACTGCATTTTAGCTTCCCAAGCTAAAATGTAAGCTCTCCTGCCAGCAGTGTGCCCTTGACTAAACAGCAGTCTAATAATATATGTAGGCGGGAGCATTTGGAGTTCAGAATGAGAAGAGTATATAACAGTATGTTACATAAAAATCTGCGTAGAAGGACCATGCATTTATCGGGCAACGGATGGTTAGGAAACTCCTGACTGAGTATAAACATGAAAACTAAGAATGCAGACAGAGAAAACAACATTGGGAAGAATACAAGAGTCATTACCTGAGCCTGCAAGGATGACATTGAAAATGCCAAAGCAAGTCTGGATATAAATAAAAAAAGATGCAAAGGGCAAGGGATTCTGTGCATACAACACCAGCAAACATAACGCTAAGGAAAAGATGGGCCTCATCAGAAGGCAGGGGCAAGCATGTTTGCATGCTGGATATCTAGTAGACTGTCTGTGGTTGGCATGCATCTAAGAGCGCTGATGAGAGCAGAGCTGGTTGATGTCATTTGCACTGCAGTTCCCCATTCTCTTTGAAAGACCAAAGGAATAGTCCTATAGGAAAAATGCAAATGTTATACTTACCTTCAATAAGAACAGAAAGAGGACCCAGGAAATTACAGACCAGTTACCTGACTCTAGTCCTTGGAAAATTTATGGAGCAAATCTTCCTAAAAACTGTATCCATACATACAGAGAACTAGAAGGTAGTTAGGAGCAGTAAACATGGAAGTCCCAAGAGCAGCAAGTCCTTCTATGATGAGATGACTCAATGGATAATTGAAAGAAGGATAATTGAAAGAACAGTAGGTGACATTTACTTTGACTTTAGCAAACCAACTACAAGGTCTGCTACTACAAGATCTGTAGTAAACTTATAGCCAAATTGGTGAGATAAGGACAGGATGAATGGACTATAAGTTGTGTGGAATGTTGGCCAGACAATGACAAGACAACCGTGATCAAACGGTTATATTCAGAGTTCAAGTCCAACTGGTGATCAATTACTGTAGGTATCAGAATAAACAGTGTCTAACATCTTTCTAAATGTCCTAGATGAGGCTGCAAAGGAGCATTTCCACCAAGTTCCCAGAATATACAAAATTGGACAGAGTAGTTAATATGCCAGAAGGCAGAGCTTCTTTCAAAGATACCTTAAAATGCCAAATAAATGGACCAGCAGAAATACTGTGGAGTTCAACAAAGGTAAAACACAAAGTCCTGCATTAAGGATGGAACAATGCCGTGCATTGTTCTAGAGGCTGGGAGTCAACTGGTTCAAAAGCAACATAGTGGAATAAAAACCTGTGGGGTCCTGGTGGACAACAGGGCCAACAATGTACTCTTTCAGCAAAAAAGCTCAACTATGTTCTGGGCTGTATTAGTAGGACTGGGCCAGCAGGTCAAGGGTGGTTATCCTTGTCCTCTATTAAGCATTTATGGGATCACATCCTGAGTGCTGTGTCCAGTTTCAGGCTCTCCAGTGTAAGACAGACCTAAGAATACCAGATAGTCCAGCAGAAATACACCAGAACGGTCAGGATGCTGAAACATGTGATATGATAAAGAGACATTGAGAAGGCTGGATTCATTTAGCCTTAAAGGGGAAGGTTAAAGGGAGATCTTGTTGCTCTCTACAACAAGGATGTAGAGAAGAAAGAGCCAGGCTCTTCTCAGAGAAGCACAGAGGAAGAAGAAAAAGCAACAGTTCAAGTTCCAGCTAGACATAACTTTTATTTTTACCATAAAGGCATTCAAACAGCTGCCCAGAGAGGCTATAAAATCTCCATCCACATAAATATTCAAAAACACAATTGTGCAATGTCCTGAGCAACTTAATCAAACCAGATCTGCTTTGAGGCAGGATGGGTCCATTTCAGGATAAATGACTTTATGATTCTCATGCAAAGCCAGATTTTAGAAATATACTGTGCTACAGATTAAAATAAGTTATAAGTGGAAAGTTATAAAACTAACATAATTTTTTAAAAGCTGGAATGCTAAAAGATATGCACAATGAAATAATATATGGAATGCAAGACCAGGACCTAAGCAAACACAAGATTCTTCAGTTACCTCTTTATCTTGAAAGTACTGATCACATGAGAAACTCTCTCCCTCTTTTCCATTCAGACAAATCCTGCAACAACATATTCGCAGCAAAATATTCAGATGGGACACCCAAGTGGCCGAGTGCAAAACTGGATGAAATGCTAGAAACACTTCCACTGATTTAAGTGACTAATGGAGAATTTTGATGGGTCAAAGTAGAGTCAAGAGGGCTGATGACCACTGTCACAGACTGACTGGTCTGACAGTGAGTCCAGTTGGGTTAATTCCAGTGCTTAGAAAGCACAAGTAATCTCAGAAATATGAAATTATCTGCTTCTGAAGACGTTACTAACCACAAAAAAATGCTCTGACCTGTTTGGTCCTAACGCAAAGAGAAGAGGGAGAAATTATTCTATCTTTATCATATCTAAATGTATCTTTGAAACCTTCATTCTCAATATCTTTCTTTTCCTGACTGTAACTAACTCACCATCCTATTTCCTGCTATTAAATTTCTTCAATCTTCTCTTAATCTAAGCAGCACGAGACAGGATAAGGAAAAATGGGATAGAAAAACATAGAATAGACAAAAAATAATACTATTTTTATTCTAACAAAGATTTCCCATAATTTTTAAGACTTACATGTCTGACTACCAGTGGTGGCCTGTTCTCACTGTCCAGCTGGTGCTCAGCAGACCGCAAGCTTGGTCTGCACAGCTGCCGTGGGTTCTCTGTGGGAAGATCACAGAAGTGGTCTCTAATGTTTGAAGCTTGTGATTTTAATGACCTTTTAGGCCTTTTCTGGATCTTATCCCTTTTCACCGATGTCTTGCACTGTGTTAATGACTTGCTCCTTTGTTTGGGGGACGCAGATGCAGATCTTTGATTCCTTGCTTTGTTTGGGGCCTGGCAAAGAAATTAACTGCTGCACAATTATCTGAGTGAAAACAGCTACAAGGCATTTGCAACCTTCCCATGAACAGAACGGCAAGCTCTAAGCAGAACTTAAATGACCTAGCGATCCTATGAATGCAGAATTTGGATCTTTGTATGTACAAACTAAATTAGAGGAATCTGCGATTCTCTGATGAAGTACATCCTATAATCCTTGCTGTGTGGGATATCTAGATATAAAAGTGAAAAAGTTATAATGTGCAACAAGTAGACTCCATCAGAGGTTAGTCCATTTTAACCAGGTCTGAATCCTAACTACAATTACTTACATAATTCTTCCCTTTGCAGCGAAGTGGAAGATCTGTAATGGTTGTTCTTGTAGAGAATTCTATTTTTGGTGCTATTCCCTTAAAAATAAAACAAGGGAAAAGTTTAAAAACATTACCACTGTGTATACTTCTTTCCCTATACAGCATTCAGATGGAATTTTTCAAGTTCTTAGTTGCAAGATCTACATACTACTACATTACTGCATAATCAAAATGACAAAGGCACTGCTACTAGAAAAGACGTGTGGTAACTCACCAGCAAGGAACAATTTGCAACGCAATATGGCTATGAAAACCAGCATTTTGATCTTAATCTACTGAGCAGGGATATAGGAGACACTTTTAATAGGTATAAACCTTGCAAGAGGGGAAGTATAATGCATAGGGCAGCAAGATCAAAATACACACTTGAGATACCAGCACAGTACCGGCACATTCTTCAGGACTGTGAGAAGAGTGAGCAGAATGCTGGACTATGTAAAAGACTTCAGCACTTCATTATTTGATTAGCAGTTGTATTCACACACTAGCCTTCTTGATGAATCAGGATGTTTGACACTCTAAATGTGTGAAACAGTGCCACAGAGGTACCACTCAAGGTCTCTTTAACAGAACATGCTGATTGAAGTCAAATAGTGGAACAAATTCCTCAAGAAGTTTTGGAATCTCTGTCTTTGGAGGTATTCAAGACTCATCTTGACAGCAATCTCATCTAATTAGATCTGCTTTGATCAGGGGTTGGATTCGCTGGCCTCTGGAGGTCTACAACCTGAATTTTATTATAGTTGTCTTAAGAATATGAAATTATTCTCTTCTAACGTAAGAATTTGATAAAGCAGTTAGGTTTTCAACAGTATGTCAAACCGCTTAACCTGATAAACTCAAAACAATTTCATTTCTAAATAACACTATAAATAGCTAAATAACATTAAAAATGTGCTTCCTCTTAATAATATTCACATTGTATCAAAGGAAATCAGATTAGTTACATATCTGTCTCATAATTTACTGTCACTTTTATGTTTCCTAAGAATAAAGTTAAAGAATAAAGAATAAACAACATAACATTAGGCTAACTAGAACATGTAGTTCTATATTTCTGTTCCAAAAGTTTGGTAAGAATTATTGTAGTAGGCAGAACTTTCTAATAGTTACTTTTTTGTAGAGGACTTGTACCTTTTTCATGAGCAACTAATGCAAAAATCAATTTGTCTTTTGAAATAATTACATTCTAGTACGTACAGCAATCACCAACAAAAATCTGCCTATGAATCCATGCAAATTTAAGTCTGCAGGAAGAATATTCCTCTCTGCTTCTCCTCACAGCTATTATAAAAAGCACTGTACAGAAATTACTACAATTCAAGTCAAATTTATTGTTTCTTTTAAAATCCATAATTTAGTGACAGAGATGAAATGCATTTTTTTTTGACTGCTATTACTGCTTTGGGAACCCATTAATCCTGTAAAGGAAAGACACTTGCATGACTCACAAAGAGAAAAAAAAGTGTAAGACTCTCAAGAGATGAGTGAAAACAAGTGCAGAGTTCATAGAATAAGACCTATACATGCTAAAAAGAAAATGGACGGAAAGCAGGCATCCTTTTATGCACTCAGTGCAAAGAAACATAAAAATCTTCACAGATTCTGAGAATGGAGGTGTGTCTTCTGCCTACTCAGAGTTTTTCTTACTAACTGTGACTGCCATGTAATTGTTAAGCTTGTATCCATTTGATACATCCTCTGAGACACTTCCATAAGAAAGAGGGCACCCAAGAATCTCCCTTTGCTCAAGAAGACCAAAAGTTTGTTTAATATATTTCAATCCCTGCAAATTACTCCTAGGTAGCTGGCCTTCCTACTTCTCCACACACAGTAAATAGGTAGGCGGCTTACTGGGAAGTGAGAAAATGTTTTCATCAATAATTCTCTGTCCACACCAGGATATGCAGGAGTCAGCTTGGGCTCTGGGAACAGAAAATCTCGAGTATTCTCTTCATAAAATGCAAGGCCATCTCCTGCTGCAAGAATAATAAAAAAGAAAAATAAATAAATGCAAAAGTAAAAACAGTCTCCAGGGTTGTTGTTCTGGAATTTTCATGAAAAACAGATGTCAGTAGAAATTCAGTAATGTATGAATGTCTTTAACAGAATGCTGCTTCTCTCGTGCATGAAAGATGCTGTCAGAAATAGGTAGAAGCAAAATGCAGACATACCATTTATGTTTTCAGTAGTTACGAAAGACTTTGGTTTAGCATAGCAACAGTGAGTTTTGACACTATCCTTAATATTCCTTCTGTCAGGACTGCCCCAAACCATTTGGGGGATGGGAATGGCTGAAGGTAGACTGTGTGGTTATACTGTGCAGAATATCCAAAGGTGCGACCCCATATTTAAATCTGCTCCTTGTTTTATCTACATGGCACATCACAAATACAGAAATGAACACCAGCTTCTCTTGATGAGATTAGAAGATGAATTCCCTCTTCTAAACCATTAATACTGAGTATAATGTATGGATTTATACTCAGTGCGCTAAATGCTAGTCCAGTTGGTTTAAGCAGAGGTCTTCATGGTGCTCTCCGTATGACCAGCACTCAATAAACAGAACAAACAACTAACTACTGAAATTAGCTGCCTACAAGAATAATGTAGAACGACTAACATGAGATTACAACATTCCAACACACGTTCAACAAAAACGTCATCTTAAAAATGGTAACAAAGGCAGTCACCATTGCTTTAAAGTGCATTCCCTCCAGAGAGAGCAGGTAGTCAGCTTCACATAAATCGCTACCCAGTCACAGAACAAGAGCCTTATGGCCCACTGACTAAGGGCGAAAGTATCCACGTACCACGCTTAACTCAAGACCTTCCCTGCCTTCAGAACTGCACTTCCTGAGCCCCGTGTGAATGGAGGAGGGTCAGTTTTGCTCTGCATGTGTGGCACAGCCAGGGACAGAAGACGCTCTCATAGCATCCTCTGCAGCAGAAGAATTGCCAGGTACACTGTCAGCTGCCCCACTTAGAAGCTTTTGCTTCACTGATATGATCAGTTAGGGTAGCCCCAATGTTACACTGTAATGTCATGAGGTGAAAGCTGCCACTGTCTTGGATGTATTCAGTATTCTTGCTCCCTTCTAAGGATCACTAGACACAACCCTTTCAATTTGGTGATATTCAGATAAAGCAATACTAATAAGGGAAGAATTAAAAAAAAAATGATAATTAAGATAGAAACACTTTTGATCCTATTAACAGTTCAATCTTTTCTAGTCAATTTAGTTGTAAGGATTGCCTTTTCTAACTGATCGCTGATTATCAATGACCAGAAAGGAATTTTAATATCACGCAAAAGGAAAACAAGTAAACTGTCAATTTTGTTGTATGTAGACTGTATTGAGATATGGGAAGGACAGAAGCTGACATTCATTGCTCTTACAAGTAACACATTTAGGCTTTTTTTTTTTTTGAGTAATCTTTGAAATAATAAAATTTTAAAAAAGAAAACATTCCCTCTGAAAAAAAAAGCACAACTTTCAACTGCATATTTTTTCAGAGGAGAACGAAAATACCTAAAGTTTGATTAATGAAAGACATGAAAGAATTTGTAGGTACTATCCAGAACAAAGCCCAGGTCTTCGGCAAGATTAGAATATACTGAGGAGATCAATAAATCCATTACCACTTTTTAGTACAGCCTCATCCATTTAAGAAGAGTGAGAATACTGAATAGTCTTTCAGTCCTATCAAACACAGAGAAAATGTGAAAAGCTCAGGGAACAAAACCATTATACATTGTGCGTAGCTACATGAGATTCTGATACCCATAAAGCTTGAATGGAAATAACTCTGTGAGAAGACAATGTTCACAGTCTCTGGACTAAGGGAGACCAAAGGTTTTTGGCCTTTCCTAGGATTTTAAACAGACATAATAAAAAAATCTCTTATTTGAATGAGTATTTCATTAAGCTGAAGTCACAAATTATTCTTTATTATATTAGCAACTTTTGAAATAAAAAAGAAAGCTGAAAGGGACAGATGAACATCTGAAGCAAAACATTTTGAAAAACAAATACAAAATATATAGCTAATATTAATTACCCAGGAAATACAATGAATAATTTAAATTTGCCTTGATAGAACAATAACTAATTCTTTTCAAAGTAATGCAACCTACAGTTTCAGAATACATACAAACCTCTACAATAGCACTTATCTGACACCCAATGTGCATTTGCTTTTTTTCCTGCCTTATGAAAAATAGAATGTGAAGTCTGCAAAAAATGAACACTATTATCATAGAATCAGAATGCCCAAGGTTGGAAGGGACCTCTGGAGGTCATCTAGTCCAACCCTCCTGCACACGCAGGGCCACCTAGAGCACGTGGCACAGGGCTGCATCCAAGCTGGTCTTGAAGATCTCCAGAGAAGGAGACCCCACAACCTCTTTGGGCAGCCTGTGCCAGTGCTTTGTCACCCTTACTGTCGAGAAGTATTTCCTCAAGTTCCTGTGGAACTTTTGATGCTTAAGTTTGATACTTAAGTTATTATCTACTAAGATGAGCTATATTCATGTTCTGTTTAAATATCGCTGGCAAATTTGAACACACAACAAAGGAAACCAAAAAATATGAGTGACTCTAACACAGGATTCAATAAGTTTAGTCAGAAGAGGGATTTTTTTTTTCACCTCAAGTGCATTCTCAAGAATATATATGATGAAGTGAGGAAGGGAGAATAAAATGGAGTTGGAGGAGTCAGTGTAATCTTTGAGCAGAAAAAGTTGGAAGGCGTGGTATAAAATTAGCATCCACTGATATGATTCTCTTTGTAAAACTACCTAATATGTGCAAAAACATTGACTTGCTTATTACCTGGAGGTGTGAGCTGAATTAATTCAAACTTCGTTACAAGACCTGCGAGATGAAAAACAAATTACAACAGCCTAGGTAAGTAATTAGAATAGATTTACTGTTTACTCCTATGGTACACAAAATGCTAACCTAACAGTAAAGGATGAAGCACAGGAAAATAGAGAGAGGACAGAAAGGTAAGAGAGAAGAGAAAGACAGATTTAGGGCTAGTCCTTCTTTCAGTGAGTTCCTGGAGTATTTATTGCAAGGGTACTATTAATACTTTAAATTAAATACTTTAAAATAAGCAAGCAGGAAAGAAATATCAGCACAAAGTAACCCCTTTTGGTTGACATCTGGTGGGATTAGACAATAATGAGACAGTCACTGCTTCAATGGCTTCTGGCTTGGCATTCTGCTGAGCTGACAAGCTTGGTCCAGAGCACAAAAACCTGAGATCAGTAAGAACAAATGGATGCTAACTAGATCAAGACTAAGGGATAACAAGTGTTTAAACTAATAACAGCATCTGCCTCTGTCAGTATGACTGAAGAAGTCTGCCTGCATGGGGCAGGTGACTTGAAGTGATGAAACAGAATGTAAGCAGTACTAAATTTTCTTCCTCCAATAAATATTTTTTTTAGTTTGAAAAAGGACTATCCAGTCACTAAATTCATGACATTTTACAAACTTCAAGAGAAAGATTTACAGAGAAAAAGAAAATAAAAGCAGCTTTGTTGGGTCTGCCTAGCACTAGCTAGGTACACAAAAGTATGAGAAAACATTCTGCCCTGAGAATGGAAGAATTCCATTCACTCTACAGGAGGTACAGACTATCACTCAAATGGGTGAATTCACAGCAACATGTAAGGAGCACAGGGTTTACCTTAGACGGACAAACAAGCAGAGAGACAGACTGCATGCATAGAGGTAGCTACTTTGTCCTTTTTTTGTTATTCATCCATTCCAAACATTTTTTTTAATTATACTTACTTTCAAGTATTTCAGTTACAGCAGCAGGATCTACAGCATGTTCAAAGACCTTCAGGATAATAACAGTACGTGAACAAAGCCATTATAGTACAAATAAATTTAATACTTTAGCATTCATAGAAACACTTTACTACTTGTTGTCTATTTTGGTCATGCTGCCACTAGGCAAAATCAAACTAAACTAATAATATATATTTATGAGAATGGTAATTTTTTTTGTGCTGTTTACATTTATATTATTTAAAGTATGTGATATTTTGGGGAAAAAAAAGTACATTTTTCTATATTTAGTTCTAATGCACATTTAGTTCTACAGCAAATTATGTCCTATTCAAATATATTCTTCTTATTGCTTGGAATGAAATTGGGATCCTTTTGCAATAAATGGGAATTTTAACACAAATTCCAGCCAATATTTCATGCTGACTGTTTTGCCTCTCTAAAGAAGCTTCCGTTTGCTATATCTCACTCACTTGATCATTTTGGGCAGCTTTTCTGTGTCCCATGGAACTTATCAATATCCTTCTTCCAATATTTTTAGTGCTTTCAAAAAGTGTTTTAGTGAGAACTTTTTTGTGTAGGGCTAAGCAAGACATACGTTTTCCCTGAGAAATAAAATGTGTTGCTTCATGCTAGGTAATACCTACAAATGAAAAACACCATTCACAAACACATGAAAAACACATTCACAAACAGAATACTATACGATAAAACAGGCTATGAACTTATCACGCATCACCTGCTTTATGCTAATTACCCTGATCCTCCTCTTCCCACTAGGTAAATGTAAGAGAAAATGCTCTCCTGTAAAAAGTGGGTTACATTATTTCATTTTTAACTTCATGTCAGAATGATACAATGGACATGTATTGCAGAGGATCTGAAAGGCTACAGGCTCAGAGCTGTGCTCACCCTAAGATGCAATAAAGTCCCAGAAGAAATTATGTTGCAGTTTCTCATGTGCTGACTGTAGCTTTTTACTTGTGTCAGCAATAATTTCAAGGGACAAAGGAAAGTAACCACCTTCTCTCTCTCCCAGAGAAAGAAATGTTGACAGTGATGTGAAAAGAGTTTTGGAGCAGCTGGGACACTCAGAGAGTGCAATGAAGAAGGAAGGGCTTCTCACAATGCAGAACAGTCAGAAAACAGTTGTTCTAAAGACACAGTTGTTCTAAAATTTGTCAGTTTCTGTTTTGAGCTGGTATCAGCATGGTTCTGCTTATCAGCATGGTTCTGCTTATCAGCATGGTTCTGCTTATCAACAGGCACAGCCATTCTGCCCCAGCCCATGTTTACCAAAAAAAGAAAAAGAAAAAAAAACAAGATCAGAACTAGTGAGCAGTGCAGTAAAATCAAGCTGAAAACTTGTGTTTTCACTGATTTTAGAGGTTAACATGGCATGTAAAAGGCTGGCAAAAGCATTTGCGTGTCATTCATTTGGATCTCCATTCAAGTCATATGTCTCTTGCTATAATAAAAATCTTGAACAGGTGACAGACACAATAGAATACACAGTAGATATTGTTTTGCTTTTGAAAAAAAAAATCTGAAACAGCACAAATTCAGAGCAATTGCCATTATATGCTATTGTCATTTCTGACATTATACAAGAATTGTCGGCAGGAAATGCCATCCCATAACCATTGCTATCAATAAAACCTCAAACTCCAAGATCTTAAGGCATATAGATTCCTTTTGAGCAGTGGGTCTAATACTTTATCACATTGTGTCAAAATAATTACCTCCCTTTTTGTAGGCAATTACCTACCTAATTACCTACCTTTTTGTGGGTACAAAAATTAGGTTGTGCAGGAATTGTGCAAGGCACTGGGCCATCTAGGCTAAAGAATGTAACAAGTGAAACTCACCTTTTCAAATAACATCTTCTCACGGAACAGGAGTGGGAAAACAGGAGGAAGGCATTCCGTCTCCTTGTGTTGACCCAAGATGCACACGCTGAGATAAACGTCATGTTTCTCTGGCAGGAACACACCAGGACATGTGACCTTATGAGAGAAAAAAATCTATGTTCACATGATATTCTCAAATTCAGTCTTGCACACATGCACCAGACACACATGTACTCAGTGAGCAGGACTATTGCCACCCAGCTCAGAAGGGATTCAGTGAGATTCAACACCTGGGAACAGAAAAATAGAAATCCCTGAAAACTATGCACCTCAGTGGCTGGCTAAGAAGCATATAAGCATGTTTGAAAACTTCACATTGGCATTTATTTCAGCCAAAATATTTCTACATTGTTTTTAAAAAGTCATTGCATTATACTATGTCATTTTATATTATTTTAGTGGTAATTTATCAGTGTTGATATTCCAAAATTTTGTCATGAATACCTACAGACCTGTAAGCTCTATTCTCAAATCAGTATCTACAGATTCATGCTAAACACACTTGGCTTACATACATACTCAATTTAGTGGTATAGCTCTTTCACATCTGTCTTGAAACAATGAAAAATTTAATTTTAAGCACGCAGTTGCAAATACAATCCATTTTTTGTCATCTCTGTACTTTTTTTTTTTTTTTCTCATAACTAATTGTCATGAAAAAGGTACAATTCCCATGTAGGGTATGATTCAGCTTTACAATCTTCTCACAATACCCAAGCCTTCTCTGCCACCATATAAGCACTCTTCAAGACACCAGGTCTCCACTATATTTATGCATTTAACACACGAAGTTTTAAAGTGCAGTCCATTCTCACATTTTAGAGTGGGGTCATTTATTTATTTATTTGTAACTGCTCCCTTTTTACCCTTTTACCAGGCTGATTTCCCAGACAGTGGTAAGTGACGTTCTGCACAATGGTGGATATCTGAGGACTCCCGAGACGGGTCGAATAATTAAAAACTACGATTTTTTTTTTTTTGCGCGTTATTTATTATTTATTATATTTATTTATTTGCCCCCCAGAGCAGACCTGTCGGGAAC
>VWPW01084855.1:1590093-1600882 GCA_013389825.1 Crypturellus undulatus | reverse complement strand
ACCGCCGCGAGCGGCGCCTTCCCGGCTCCCGCGGCTCCGTGGCGGGCCCCACTGCGAGCCCCGCCGCGGTCATGGCGGCCCCGCAGCGGGGCCTGGCTCCCCACGAGGAGGCCTCGCGGCCGGCGCTGCCCTGCGCTTGCCGGAGCGCGAGTGCGGCCGAGGGTGGTTTTCTCCCCTACAGCCGCCGTGGATTCCTCGCGGGCGCGTGCTGACAGTGCAGCCGTTATGGCCTAAGCCTGGGGGTGCCGGCTGTTGGTGGCGACCTCCTCAAAAAGACCAGAGAGGGAAGAAAAAAAGGCAGGAAGAACCGTTTGTTTGTGCTGGGCCTCAGCCTCGCCAGAGCTTGAATTCCAGTCGCGGTGCCCTGTGGAGGTGGTGGCCCTGTGCTGGGAGTGGTGTCCTGTGGAGGCGGTGGCCGTGCGCTGGGAGGGGTTGGTCCATTTTGGGGTGCGGGCGGTAGTAGCTGCTGTACAGTGTGATGTGAAGTCATGAAACCTTCATCAGAGTGTGAGGAAATGTATACTTGAATGTGTGTATGTTGTATATACATTCAGGAGTGCCCTTGCTGGTGGCTGCTGTTAGCACCACGTGTGAGCTGAGGGTCCTGTCATCTGCATCAAAAGTATCTCTACCATGTCACGGTCACTTTTTAACTTTGTAAAAGTGTGTCTGCAATAGCATAATTTCCTTTTTTAAAGCTGTACAATGCTGTGCTTAATCACTGTGGTGAATATAATTCAACTTCTAACTTGCCTTCTGTCCTAGCATTATCTTTGGGAGTTAAACCTGTTTGCTCCTATAATATTTGAAAACTGGTGTTTTTCCCTCTATGAATAATGTTTTGTTTTGCTCGCAGACATACAGCCAAGGTATTGAACTAGCCTGCCAAAAGGAAAAGGAGTTTGTGAAGCACTCTGTGGAATGCACCTGGAATCTAGCAGAAGCACAGCAAAAACTCGGCAGTTTAGTACTGCATAGTTCAGAGTCTGTGGACCAGGAATTTGCCCAAGCAAAGAGTGAAGTTTCAGAGTTGAGATGGAGAGAGGAAGAGTGGAGAAGAAAAGAAGAAGCACTAAACCAGAGGGAAGGACAAAATCTGTGGAATACAGATTCTGTTAGCAAGGAGGTATTTAATAAGGTATGACCTTTATCCATAGGCAAGACAAGTATTAGCCTAATTTCTTATTTCACTACTTTCAAGATTTGTTCCCTCGTTTATTCAAGACAATAGCGTCTCGAATATCTTCGGTGTCTAGTGCAGTGCTTAATCATTACATTACATGTATTACATGGGAATTTTTCTTATTTTGGCCCATGAATGGGAGAAGCTGCACTATTATTACAAATCTGGGTGATGTTTCTTAAGTGAGGATTAGAGCTTGCATTGGTTCTGAATAGCAACAGTTGCCCAGGGGAGGCTGAACAATAGTTCCTTCACATAAGCAGAGTGCTCCTCAGGTATGCCAAACTCTCAAACATGAACAGAAGTACAGTTTGCTTCCAGTAACCTGACTGCTACAGTGCAGCTTATTTAGCACAAGTGCTCTCCTGAGTACAACCTGAGCTTTGTTTTTTGGATTAATTTGAATCTGAGCAGTTAGTACATCTTTTATCACACTTCCTTGACACAGCTGCACCAAGGCTACCACGTGGAGGGTATTCATAGTTCACAGATCAGTAAGTTGCTACCCGAAAGGAAAGTTCTACCAGTGTTTCTTGATCATGACAATATTAAGAATTTGAAACTCTTATCAACCAATGTACTTTTAAAAACAAACAAAAAAACCCACTTGTCAGGTGTATGACTTGTCTGT
Source organism: Crypturellus undulatus (assembly GCA_013389825.1). Taxonomy (NCBI): domain Eukaryota; kingdom Metazoa; phylum Chordata; class Aves; order Tinamiformes; family Tinamidae; genus Crypturellus; species Crypturellus undulatus. The sequence goes on along the minus strand of VWPW01084855.1, from coordinate 1,599,068 downwards.
AAACTTAGAACACTACTCTATTAATAGTAATGTAATAAAACATAGTAGTCCTTTCTAGGAGAAGAAAAAAAGTATGTCTGGAGATCGTATGATAGCTAACTTTTATCTTTCTTAGAGTTTTATTAATCAAAAAAGGAAAGAAATAGAAGATGAAGATGCACCTGAATCATTTATGCAGAAACATGAACAAAAGATTAAACATTTTGGTAAGTGCACTTCTTCCAATGATTTACAGTTTAACCGTATGCAGTTTTGTGTAGATTTGATCTATATTATTGTATAAAATGAATGATAGCAAATTAAACCATCTATCAGGCTGTTAGGCTATCAGACAGTCCAGTTTCTATTTTATCACATCAGGACAGGCAAAACTAGTTTAAAGTGAAACAAAATACAAACTACAGAAACCTGTTAGTTCCTGTAACCTGTAAGAACTTAACGTTTTTTTAGCAAGAATATTTAAGAGAATTCAACTACTGAAAACTGAGGTTCTAGCATTTTTTCTGCTGTTCAATTGGAAAGGGTGGAGACATCCATAGAAACAGAGGAGCTGTGTAAAAAGTGCCTAGAGATGTCTATAGCCATCTCCTCCAAATACACATCTTTTTTTCTGGTAGATATTAAGCTCTGAGAATGACCAATGAAGGATAAAAGTTTGTAAACCACTTAAAGGGTATGCATGGATGAAACTTTTTTTTAAGTTATATTTAACTCTCCACTAGGTGTCACTGTACTCTATCATTGTCTAAACAAATTGAGCTAGAACTCAGACTTTGTAAAGGAATCTGAAATTTTGATAGTTCTGTTAAGTGCTTTCCATTCCTGGTTAGAGTGGAAATGTTGCCAGTGCTGAAGTATACCCATACTAAGAATTCCAGAGCAGTCAAGAACAGGACTGACCTAGCAAAAGCTCCTTGCAGGGCCACTTTTAATTCGCTACTTGTCTTTACAGGTCTTGAACTTTTTTATTAGAGAAAGGGCTTTTGGCCCTAGGGACTAAAGGCAAGCCTTGCAAATATGGAGTAGGACACAGCATTGACAGAGCATGCAGCATCAGTGACAGTCACAGAAATGTACTCAGTGTAATTGGAAGGCTTCTGTGGTGTACATACCATTCAGTATGGTGTACATTTCAGCAGAAAAATTTGCCCCCATGACCCCGATCTCTGAAATTCGAAGCCATCAAAGCCATATTGTTTAGTTCTTTTTACAGTGGAGATAAAACAACACTAATGATCTTAACATGTTCTGCCGAGGGCTGACATAGACTCTGCTAGCTGGTCTAGAGATCTGCTAGAGACTGAGCTCCATTTCTCAATCCTACTCTGGCATTCAAACAGTAAAGCACTCGTGTAGAATCTCTTTGACTAAACAGCCAAAAGAAGTGTTAGGCAGTGCTTTCTGTTTAGGTATTTGTTTGCTAGAATTAAAATTAGCTTAGGTCACTACCACTGAATTATCTTTATCCCTGTTATATTTATATGCTGGTAGAAGGGTAAAGCTCTATATTTGGTACTTGCTGACAGTAAATGAATCAACTGTCCTAATATACATATGAACATTAGTGATACATGAAGGATAATTTTAAAAGCGGTCCATCTGAATATACATTCTGTTTTTTAACCTTCAGCCCTTTACATAAAGGTAGTAATGTGCTATCCCAGTGCAATCTTCTATTTAAGTTTCAAATACTGACATGGCTCAGATCTTTTGGCTTTAAATTAATTCTGTAACTACCTTCAGATTCTCTAAAAATGTGTTAAGCTATTTATGTTTAGAAACTTCCAACTAACTACATTCTTTTTCAAATTGCTCTTAGTGATGTTGTTTTTATCAGAATTAATGTAAATTTATATCCATGAACTTTGTGAACAATATGGTATAACTATTAAATACCTATAACACTTTTTATGTGAGAATTACTTAAAACTAACTACTTTCAACACTGCTAGAGATGTATTGAAATACAGTTAACTATTACTGTTAAGATTTACCTTTAACATCTGTAAAATCTGATTATGCCTCTGGAAAGGTTCTTTCAGTATTAGTTGCATGTCTAAATAAACGCCAAAATTAATTGCATGCTGTTATACTCAGGTTAGTGAATCTGGAAAATGGCAGTGTACCAATGCAAATGACTTCCTTGCTGCATTAAATCATTTATTCATCTTGCATATCTTAGTCTATGTTTCTCTTACTAGGTATGCTGAGCAGATGGGATGATAGTCAAAGATTTTTATCTGACCATCCATATCTTGTGTGTGAAGAAACATCCAAATATCTCCTGTTATGGTGTTTTCATCTAGAAGCTGAACAGGTGCGAAGATGATTGAAAATACACAAGAAGGATATTGATTGAAATAGTGATTGAAAATATACAGCAAGTAAACTTACACTACAGAAAAGCAGATTAGCTATTTAATTGTTCTTTCAATCCTTTCGCTACCTTAGTACCTTAGTAAAGAAAACCTCCATACTGTGTTGCTGCATCAGGACTAGTCTTAGCTAGTAACTGTCCTTTTAGTTCTGTGACCATGAGTGCTTAGCTCTATAGGAACCAAACAAAGCTGAAGTTACACTGAATTTTAGATACATAATTACTGGAGATAAATTTAATCTCTCTAATGTCTTCTTTTTTTTTCCTTTCCAGAAAAGAGCTCTGATGGAACAAGTAGCACACCAAGCAGTTGTAATGCAATTTATTATAGAAATTGCCAAAAGTTGTAATGTAGATCCAAGAGGCTGTTTTCGCCTTTTTTTCCAAAAAGCCAAAGTAAGTAATTTTATAGAATTGTATGAGGTATTTTATAATTTCTTTAGCAGTTCTTTCTCTAGAAATAATATTTTGATATAACTCCAATCTGGAAAATGGATGTTTAGAGTATTTTGTTTATCCCAGTAGTAAAGCGAAATATAGCATGGTGGCAACAGGCATACTACAGAGATATAATTCTTGAATAGCAGCAAAAAACACAGATTATTTTAAGAACTGTTTTGGTTAATTAGCCACACTGTTTTCACAATTGACCTGTATGTTTCATCTGCATTTCACAGCTGGTCCCAAAACCATCCTCCCTTTCTTGATAATCAGCAGGGCAGTTTTGCTGTAGACTGCAGTCAATTATTCAAGACTCTGATAGGCATTAATAGAACCTAAAGGAGTTCAGTTAAAGTGGGCATCAAGATGTACTTTGCTTTTGATACGATTTTTACGATGATCACCTGTTCTTCTATGGGTACTGACCTTTGAGTTGAAATAAAGGAATAGCTAAAATAAGATGTTTTTTACATGTCCTCAGATGAATGAATGACTTTGCTTCTACACACAGATGCTATAAACAGTCTTTAAAATATTTATTTCCATATAAACTGATTAATGTTATTGCTGAATTGTTTACAATATCTCCCATAGAGTATGATATGCATCACTAAATGATTTTTTGTTGTGTGCATACTTACTGCTTAAAAGCACATGTGGCTGAAGTGATTTCTTTTTCTTTTTTTCTCTTGGCAGACAGGAGAAGGCTATTTTCAGGCTTTCAAAAATGAACTTGAAGCATTCAAAACAAGAGTGAGAATCTGGTCACAATCACATGGCTTTCAAAATACATTACTGCAGGATCCTAGTGTCTGTCCCGGTTTTATAGGAGAACTCACATCTTTGTCCCAGGTAGACCTACTTTTTCCAGAAATTTATGTTAATTAGAAATAGATTTTGCTTTGGAAGTCTTCTAAAACTGCTACTGTTAGGGTATAATATGTGGTATTTTCAGTATGGAAGGGTGCATAAAATGCAGAAAGCATCAGTATAAGGTTGAAACCATATATTGGTTCAGTGCACTTTTTATCACAAGCAGTATGAGTTTGTAGTCTAAAATAACCAATGCTATTCATGGAATTCTACAGGTAAGTTAAGTCCAAGGATAAAATTATTTATATATTTTAATGATAAAGGGAATTGGGGATACTTGAGTTTCTTGCTTCAGTATTAGGAATGGTCACGTCTTTGAAGAAACAAGTTTCAAGACTTTTTAAAATTGGCTGTTAAGAAAGTACTCACAATTGAAACTAGCTATTTGAAATAATTTAGTTAAGGTACCTTTTAAGTAAAATATAAAAACAAAATTTTAAGTAAGTACATAGTAGAACAATGCAATGAAGATACCAAGTAAAAGCTACATCAGATTAAATTTAAGGAGCCTCTTGACACACTCTAATACTGGATGGTGAATTTTCAAGAACTTATTTTTTTACTGTTGTACATTTATCTCCTCTTAAGATGGATAAAAGAAAAGTCTGACTTAAAAATCTCTCTCTCTCCCCCCATATATGCAGTTATGTAATCTATCATTTTTCATCTGTTGCAGAATGCTCGGAGTCTACAAGATTCCATAAATACAAATGTCTGCAGTTTAAACTCTGTGATACAAAGAGATGAGGAGGAATCCAAAATGATGGACACAGTATAGTACTGTTAAGACTGAGGCCAAGTATTTTTTTTTTTTTTTAAACAAAGGAAAACATGGCTATTTTCTTGACGTTATTTTTCTGGGTACTGCACTTTATTTTTAGTCTGATTTTTTTTGTTGTTGTTTGTTTATTGTGGGGAGGGAAGGGGACTTTGAAGAGTGGGTAATCCAGAAACACTTGTAATATTGTTTGAAAATGTGCTGCTAGGTTTTTGGTTGTCCTTGAAGAGCAGGGTTCTCATATATTGCCGAATGTGAAACTGGATGTGTTTTCTGCTACTAACCTTGCCTTGACTTTAGAAATCAAAGTACGATAAAGGAAAAAAAAATCTGCACAAATACAATGTTTACAAGAAGTGGTAGATTCTTGCTAGAATCTGCTATTGTCTTATTACAGATGTGGACATGTCTTTATGAATATTGGAGATCACAACTGTATTCATGCTACCTTGCTGACATTATAAGCTCTCAAATCTGGTTATCACTAATAGCAATAAATCAGTATCTGGTATCAGTATTTCAGACCTGGATGGATTAGATTAAAACACTGGCTTTCTACCTCCTCTAAGGGGATTTCAATGTTACATTGTGCTTTCATTAAAAAAAAAAAGAAAAAAGTGTCCTAAAATTTAAGTAATGCTTGTCTGTTTATGAGCACTGAGTTTTATAATCTTTGAGAGATCAGCTCCCTTTTTAATTCTAAAAGAAACTTTTTTTTTTTTTTTTTAAACAAATCCCATTATGGGGGGAAGTATTTGAAGGGGTTAGAGAGAACTTAAGGTACAAGGTTTAGGAAAGCTCTGCAACAAAAAGCTTTATTGCAGTCCACATAGGGGTGTCTTATAGGATTTGAAACTTATTTCATATTCTTCTAAAGCTGGTTTCTGTAATTGCAAGCTGAAACACTGAGGAAGAGAAATATTTTTAAAGCTTTCTGTTTTAGGAGTCTGAAGAATAAAGTCTTTTCAGTTCCATATTGCAGCTGGCTCAAATAGTGGGATGGATCCTTTACTGCTATGATTATGGTAAGGTTTACAATGTATCCAATGTAGATATCCAGTGTAGCTTTTGGCTGATTTTTGAAAATAGCTCCTGCTATTTTCAGCTGTGGACTTACAGCTGTAATATAATGAAGTCTTTAATCTGTAGTACATGCTGCAGAAAGTATTAGTACATAGGCAACAGCAGAAATAGGGGCTGCTTATCCACTAGTAGAAATGCCTCTTTTTAAGGCATGCTTTCCTGGTGCTTTTGTTCTCTAGCAGTTCTGATGCAAACTGAGGATAAAGGAAAGGCAGCAGCTCTATTAGCTGCAAACTGCAGGTAAGTGGCTTCAGTAAAGTGTATTTAGTTATGTCTAACAGGCACTCCAGAGAAAAGTAAAAACTGCACTCTCCATAATAATTAACTTAATTACAGGGAACTAATAACCTAAGGTGGTTTGTTAAGTGCATCTCTCCCCTAAGTACAAGGGTAACGAGGCCCCTGTAGCGCAGTGACTCACAATTATCACCACTGTTACCAGTACAGTTGTTTTGATCTAGCAGCTCCTGGTCTGTTGAAAGTTATTTTTAATGTTTCTAGGGGTTAACGCTTAATGATTTGTGTGGAAATAAGTCTCAAATCATACAATTTTCCCCCAGCCTAGGTTAAGTGAAACCTCTATGGGCTGTCAAAAAGCACTGCCATTTCTATGGAAATCAAAAAGCATAAATAGAAGTAAGTGGCAGATAAGGGTATTATGCAGGGTATGGAATGTGATCACCAATCATTTCTAACCTTGACTTTTTTTTTAAGTAAGTATATTTCTAAAATCAATCTACAGCTATGATGTAGATATTACTGATGATGAAAAATAGCAGCTGAATTGGTAAGTATGGCTATAGAGATAGGTGATTCCAATTATCCAGTGAATATGTAGACATAGGTATGAGAGCAGGTCAAAAAGACATGAAGCAGTACTATGAACTCACATAAACCATATGAACTAAGTGTGACAATTACTCTATAGCAGTCTGTGACAGTAATTTGACTACTGGGCATCCTGGCACTCTTACCAATCAGCAGTATGGGAAAAGACACTGATTTTTATCACTATATATCAGTAACCTACTTCTATTTCATTTGTAGTACCAGGCAAGATTGATTAGCTGCACAATTAACAGATTACACTTAGTCTCTTCAATTTTTGTTCTCTTTCTACTAATAATCCCATGCAACTGCACAAATACAGAGGTTTTATCAAATGTGCTACTTATCTTTGAATCTTATGTTTCTCACACCTGCAAGATAGCTATACTAAGGGCACAAAGATGAATGTAATAAGGATAAAACCAGTAATAAGGACAGGGTGTCACAGGTAGTTTACACAAATATCAGTTTTTTATGATGTTAGTCTATCTCTATGCCAGCCCAGCTCCTGTCTTGAACTGCTTTTTGCAGAATAGTGTTCCCCATAGGTTCTGGCTGACCCCAGGTAATCATGTAATTGAGAAACTTGATTCCCAGTTGTTATCTTTACTTTGCATGATAGTTCATGAAGGAATAAGTGCTTTATAGTTAGGCTGTTTTCAGAAATATTTCGTATACCACTCAAAATGTCCAGCCATGAGTATTTTCTGATTGAGAGAAACACAAGCGTAGATTTTTTTGGTAAGTGTATTATAAAAATTAGACTTTTTTTTATGTAACAGTACAGAATTAAAGTGGGGATCACAGGAGAGTTAAAGCATTACCACCACATAAGATGAGGACAATATTAGATTTTAATTATTGATCAGTATGGCACGCTATTAAGTGAAATCCTTGATTGCTGAATCTCATGTATCAAGTCTGTGCTATGACAGATGAGCAGAAGTTAGCCCTCATTTCACCTGGGGGCAGCAGCATCTTTCTGGCTCACATCTGGCAACTTGGTTTGGAGGAAAGCATAGATATGTGGCCAGATTTTATTGGTCTCTGTTCCAGAGAAGGATTTCAACAACCCTTTTGCCCTAAGGAAGAAAAAAAAAGTACAAAAGTCAAATTATCTATTCCTTCCAGGATCTCTACCTCATTTTAAGGGTACTCCAGCAGAAGTGTACCAATAAAAAATTGATTTAGATCTAAGAGCAGTTAGAACACTGGGAACTGGGCATGTATTACTGTTTCTCGTGTGGCGAGCTGGTAGCCACACTGATTCAGGAAACTGGCAATTGTACATAGAGCACTTACTAACAAACTATGAAGGGTAAAAATAAGGTGATGCAATTCAGTTGTAGAAGACACTCAAATAGCTAAATAAGCCAGATATTACAAAGTTGTTATACCCCAGAGCTCGGGGAAATACAAAACTACATCAAAACAAACAACTTGTTCTGAATTAGTTCTAGTAGTTAAAATTATCTGTAAAATATGCTGTCATCAGTAACAATAGTTTAGGCCTGTGTCTTGCTATGAGGCTTAGAGGCCCTTTCACTTCACAAAGCCACTGAAATCAGGAAAATCCCTGACAACCCAAAACAGTCTTTCTCTGAAACTTAACCACTTCAAAGACAAAGCATTCAGTCTTCTACTCGATCAACATGTTAAACAGATCTATTAAGATCATGATGAAGGGCCTTATGAGAATAAAGGCAAATCACTTCAAGATACTGCAAAAAAGAATTTTCTGATCTGTTTCTTTGGGCTGAGATAAGCTTCTCTAGACTCTTCTCTAGTAATCTAGTATCCATATATTACCTGTGTATTTGCATAGCAGACCAGCTTTAACATTAAAACAGAATTTGTACAAAATCTGTCTTCAATAAGGTCTGACAATTTGTTGTCTTTCCACAGTGCAATGAACAGTGTTCTTGCAAAGCTAGTTCACTGGGCAGTCAGCCTTCATCTTAGAAAAGCTCCTTTGAAGTCTCACCAACAGGTTTTCTCTGTGTGTCACTTTTTGGCCCCCTGTCCATCAGCAGCTCTTTTGCTTATACATCCAGGAAGAGAATATAACATTATAGTTTCCAAAAAAAGGTACTGTGACTCTTACTAAGAGGTTTGTTGCTCAAATTATACAGAATATATCAAATAATGTGCAGGACTCTGTAAAGCTACATATGGCTGCAACAAAGAGTTCCTTTGCTTAGGTGACTCTCTGAAGATGTTTTATGCAACTAAAAATGGGGAACTTATTTGTTTTGCAGTTTATATTTCTTACTGAATTGATGATATATGTATGGCTACTTATATTGTGGTCAAATTTGTAATACCTCTGCAATGGAAAAAAAGATTTATTCCTTGTTGTGCTAACACAGAAGGAAGTATAGTGTTTTACTACTTACCGGTAATACTCTAGAACAGGTTTTGTTTGTGCATCGTATGCCTGGAGTCTCTTAGTAACCGTCTCTGGCTTGTCATCATCACGTTGAACAAGTGGCTCTCCAGTAATGTCATCAGTGCCCTAATCACAGTTAAAATCAAACACTGTTTTGTGTTTTTTTTTGTTTTTTTTTTTTTTTTTTTTTTTTTTTTTTTTTTTTT
>VWPW01084855.1:1568152-1580108 GCA_013389825.1 Crypturellus undulatus | reverse complement strand
ACAGCCGCGGCGGCCTGGCTGCGGCGCGGGCGGGCGGCCGGCGCCGCCGCGGGAGCTGCAGGCAGCTCAGAGGGCAGCTGAAGTGATCGCACCCTCAGCTGCGGCGTAGAAACTTGTGTGGGCGGCGGTGGGTAAAGAGCACGCGCGCGGCCTCCCCAGCACAACGTGTCTTACTGACCTTGCGGGAAAGCACACGGAAAAAGTACATAGCCCTCTTCCTCCGCGATGGGCTTCACCGTTTTCCAGCCCTCGTCCGAGTGGTTTCACACGGCGGTTGGCACGGCTCCAGCAGCAGGAAAGGGGGAGTACGGTAGCACTGAAATAGATCATTAGTTGTTCTTAGTGTTTTACACAGCCGTGCCACATTTTACAATGAGCATTTGATGTTTACTACAGACATCAGTTTAATGCTTGGAAGATGAAATTTGATTGTCTTCACTGCAATTTACTCATAACTTAGCCCACTAACACCAACTATGAACTCATACAATTTGGACCACATTCTGAATTTACCTTCCTGTGTATGGCCCTGATTCCTCTGTGTAGCATGTCAGTTAAAATCCTGGCTCCTGCTCAGTGAGTTCGTTGAAGCCGGTCTTTGATTTTAGAGTGTCTTAAGAGCTGAAATCTTGTTTCACACAAGTCTAGATATTCTTTCCCACAAATTATTTCAGATTTCTCAGTAACCTTGCAATCATACATAATTCTGTGAAGAATTTTGTTGAGATATGTATAGTCAAGAGTCCTTGAATTGCCTTCTTATAGGTATCATTTGAGTTTGATAAATATTTAAGTTCTGTCAAGTACCAGTTCCTAGCTGTTCTATTTTACAGTATTTTTATCTAACATATAAGGAGCAAGTTACAGCCTAATTCTGACCTTAACAAGGCTTCTGACATACTCTCCCAAATCATTTTAATCTCCATCTAAGCTGGAACATTATGATCTAAATGGAATGCCTATTAGAAGCGCTAAAAGCTGTCTGGAACAGAGTTCAAAGGGCAGTGGTTAATGTTTTTACCTTCTCTGGAGGCTAACAGGTCTAGTTTGTCAGAGTTAATATGTCAGTAAGGAGTGGGAGGAGGCAAGAGTGCACCCTTATCAATTTGGCAGATGCCACCACACCAAGAGATTTTGGATCAGGAGAGCAGATACATTCACAGGCAGGGCCGCAGCTCCAGATGGGTTGTGAAAAGGGCCAGCAGAAACCCCAATTAAATCAAACAAGGATAGGTGCAAAGTCCTGCACCTGGGATGTGCAAGCTACCTGCAATGGTCCAGGCTGGGGACTGACCAGCTAGGCAGCAGCCCTGCCAAAAATCCTGGGGGCAGTGTTGGACATCCAGCAAATGCCAACAGCGCCTGTTCTGTACTGACAGCAGCACAACTGTAGATCAAGAGAAGTCATTGTCCCCCCCTCTCCACTGCGCTCCTTAGACCACCTCTGAATGCTGGTGCTAATCCCCTCCCAGGTCTCACAGTACAAGGAAGACATTGATTAGCTGGGCCAAGTTCAACGAGACCCACCAAGACGCATGGGCGCAGGCACACTGTCCCTTTTAAAGTCTGTGAAGACCTCCCAGCCAGGGGGAGAAGTGGACCTACACCAGCCTTTAATACTTATGAAGAGGTTACTGAAAAGGCAGAGCTGGGCTCTTCACTAAAGGGCATATCAGGAGATCAAGAGACAACAGACATAAATAGAATTGGAAGGTTCACACTGGAAATATACCAAGAGCAGAATCAGGCACTGTGCTGTCTCCAACCTTGGAGGTTTTTAAGACCCTGCTGGATAAAAGTAAGAGCCTGACTCTAGCCTGACTCTGATTTGGTCAAGAAGTGGAATGGTCAAGAGGTGTCTCTCGGTATAATTCCAAACTGAATTAGTCTGTGATGTCATACTTTTCAATAAGACATCTTATTAATCATACAAAAAGTCATAAAGGGTTTATAATACAAAGCCTAGTATATATATATACAATATATTTGAAAATTATCTCTCAAAAATGTATATAATTGTAAGTATTCAAGGAACATTTTTTTTCCTCTTCAATTAGGCATGGGCTGGAATTAGTAGTATCTGCTCTGAATCACTGTTAGCTGTTCTTGCCCATCTTGTCAGCAAAGACAAGACTTATTACAAGTGAAAACTTCCAGTTGTGATCCATTACTTAGGTTTAAATAAGATTTTATGCTTTGCAAAGATGAAGGATAAACCAATATAATATCTTGGCATCATTGCTAGCTTTATTAAACAGTCTAATACATTTTCTTCTTTGATTCTGAGTATGAAGCATCTTAACACTTACTCATAAAATGGTCTTTTCCAAAATGGCAAGCATTGGGAAATGTATGTTTTTGAGCCAGAAATTCAGTGTCTACACACCAACTTGTTAGGCTTAAAGTGTTGTTTATCAGCAAAAAGGAAACATACTATATATATATAATGTATATAGTATATATATTATATATATAAATATATACATATACATTTTATATATATATATTAGACCATGTCTTATTTGTGTACCTGAAATCCTACAAACATAATCCAGGAATCAATATTAATCCAGAGTTATTAGAGAAAGAATACACATACACAGAAAAAGCTTAAATCATAATAGTAATAATGGAATTAAAATTTTTATAACAGACTTCCTAGTTTCTCTCTCTTTTCCAATGTTATGCTCACATTTCCTTTGGGTCCTTGGATTTTTTTTCATTTGCAAAATCATTCAGACTTTTTGACTTATATGATACATAAAAATATGCTTCTGTCATGCTTTCATGAATTTCTTGAGTAACATAACCATATCAAAAGCATGAAAGGAGGGAGAGCAGAAGACCAACTAATGGTCTGATGCAGAGCTTGTGAAAATCAGTATTTCCAATTTGGGTTTTTTGGTTTGTTTTTGTTTTTCTCCCATACAGGCCCTTTACAAACATGTCAATCCTATTTTAGACATTTTGTAGATGTAAAACTGTTTAAGTGAGAAACTGTGTGTAAACCTGGTGTCATACCATACAGGAGAATTCTACACGGTTCCTCACATGAATAAATTTAAACTTGGCTTCAGAGTCTTTAGTTAAGAAGTATAAACATCATACACTGACTTTTTTTTTTTTTCTGTCTTGGGGGAAAAAAAAGTTAGTGTAAAAATGAAATAAAATGAAGATTGCAGATTCTTCTTAAACCTGTAGTTCTAAATACATGTTGAAATACAAGGAAATAAGGAGTCATTATGCTGTGATCAGCTATTTGCTCACAAAACATGCTGCGGTCAGGTCTAATAGAAGTACAGAGCTTTCCTGAATAGTGGCATGCTGAAATTCATGGGTGCATATGAACTGGAAAGTAAGAGTTAACAGGTACAAAGAAGTATCCTCTACATTATTATGAAGTGACATGCTCTCAGAATCCTAATGAACTGTCAGGAATAGAAAAAAAATCCGGATAATACTGGAGCTGGAACTCTGAATTTATACTGTTTACTCTGGCATGTGTCCAATCCCTGCACTATATCCATGTTCAACAGCGCACGTGTTATGAAATCATGAAATGGAAATTTAAAATGTACAATAACACTTCCAGTCACTAGGTGGCATTAAACCGATGTCTAAAGATAAGCTTGCAAAGTGTGGGCACCCAATGCTTCCCGAATGCCACAGTGCTCCATTTTTTTGAGGTCGTCTTCCCTTTGCTTTCTATTCTGTTTCCTTGCCTGTGAGTAATGGTGTGATAAGTGCTAACGAATACACTTAAAATATCTAGAGTTTTATGATATCTGATAAAATGAGGGAAAATCCAGCTTGTCTTCCAGATTATAATGCATTTTATTTCTCATCTCTGCCTCCAAATGAGTCATAGGTAAACAGGAGGATCAGTGTCATATTGCCATTTTGAAAAAAAAATAAAAGTTAGGGTATTTGTTTTAATCCATCCCAATCTATAGCTAATAATATAAGTTCTCATTCACTTCTTAATCACAGCAGGTAGATTTGGATCATTCTAGCTTATTGACAGCTAACCCTGAACAAAGTTCTTCCTATATTGTGTATATAAAGCTTTGAGTCATACAATGTTTTAAGTTCTTTCTCTTGTCTGCAGAAAAGCTTTTTTAGGAAATGCATGTCCTTTTACCTTGGTTGTTTTGACTACAACAATTCATTAGATTCACACAGTAGATTACATGTTCTTTGGAAAAGACTGACATAAAAATGGAGGGAGATCCCTCTTGAGTTCTAGTAAGAAATCACAGAATCACAGAATGGTTGAGGTTGGAAGGGACCTCTAGAGATCATCTAGTCCAACCTCCCTGCTCCAGCAGTCACCTACAGCGCATTGCCCGGACCCTGTCCAGACAGTTTTGGAATAGCTCGAAGGATGGAGACTCCACAGCCTCTCTAGGGAGTCTAGTTCAGTGCTCTGTCTGCCACACAGGAAGTTTTTCATGTTCAGAGAGAACAGCCTGTGTTTTAGTTTTATGGAACCAGTTGGAAATTGTACTCATTGAACAATTATCAATCAATCTCTAACAGAATAGAAGGACATGTTAAATGGGGTTCAACAGGAATTTGCCTTTTACTTAAAAAAAAAAAAAAAAGAGAGATGATGCAAGTGAAAAAATTGTTTCCTGCTGTGTTATGAAAATAACCATGATCAAAGCAACTCAAGAAGCAGTGGGCCTTCATTATCTCCAGATATAATACAGCAAATCTTCACAGAGTTTTTAAAAAGCCAGGAAAGCAGATTTAAGATTTTGCGTTGTTACCAAGAACTAGTAATAGTCAGATCTGAATGTAAATTCAATCTTTCTTCTTCCAAATGCTGAAAATAATCTTTTGTTGTAATTCCAAGCCTTAGTTTCTTTTTTTCTTTCTTTTTTTTTCCCAGTTCATAAAGTTTTTTCTAAATATGTAAAATCATAATCTAAATCAAGGGAGCACACATTCCATTTAGTCTTCTTTGAACTGCTCAATTCCAAATATCCCCAAGGGGAATGTAAGGAGTGCACCTTTTTTACTGGTTCTTTAAGTTCTCTCAGAAACAGTTTCTTTGATCTGCCCTAGGCACTGTGTACACAGAAAGTACTCCCATCTAGTCTAAATATGAAATTTTTGTATCATACGTCATTTTCACCAGGATTTGGTATTCGTCTGCATGCCTAATTAGCCTTTTATAGGGATAAGAATTAGACCCAAATCTCGATAAAATTTCAACTGGTTCCTTGTTTAATAGCAAATCAGGATATCAGACTTACATATAAGTTCATGTATTCTTCATTGCTACTAATACCTGATAACTTATCAGTGTGACTAGTCACTGCATCACATAGAAGCTTCATCCATGCACAGAACAAGGTCTTTTCTACCCCGATTGTCTTGGACAGAGAACAATTATGTATTTCCTTCAGCATCCATTCCCTGTCCTCCAGGCAAAGTAAGCAATGATTTCCAAACTGTACTCTTGGGCTTGAAAGTATCCTTTTAGCTACTTTGATCTCAGTTCTTTAGACTGAACCCTTAGGTGTGGTTCCATCGACATTTTATACCACTAAGTCCCACCCATTCCTAACGCTAACCATACACAGAACCTCCTCTGAAGTGCATGGAAACTTAGTTCAGGGAACAGACGGAGCTGGAAGCAAATTCTTCAGAAAAGCAGCATTCAGCAATGGCAGCTCCTTGAACCAGTTCTCTATTCTACTGCTAAAGCAAGCATAAGGAAGGGTCTATGGCAGCCAGACTCAAATTAGCTCTAGAATACTGTTCTATCATATCTTATGAGCCCAAGTGAAAAACCTGGTTCAGTAAATGTGCTGAACGCCAAAAGCAACTTGTATGTAGTAGCTTCTCCCTAAATGTGGTAATACTGCATCTGGTATTATGTTTAAACATAGTTTACACAGTTATAGAAGTCGTTTTAACTAAACTGGCAAAGACTTTCTGCATTGGAGACTATGTGATACGTGTTTGAAGCTACACTGATACAGAGAACTGAAGGAAGGCATTTTGGATATACGTAATTAAATTTCACATGTATAATTATCTTTACAAGTAGAGTGGAGGTGACATGTCCACAAATACAGATTCCCTGCACATATGTGGCAGTTTGTCTCAGCCTTTGTGTTTTTGTACTTCTAGCATTTCCAGACACCTGGGCTGAGGGACTTCTGCAGTCTTCATAGAGAGAAACAATCAAAGTGTAAAGCAGAATCTACTGCCAAAGTCAGTAATGTTGAAAGGCCTGTGCTCCTTTCTACAGAGCAATCATGGTCTGGCGCCCAAGAGTGCTCTCGAAATAACTGAACCTGTTTCTTTACAGGTTATGTGCTATTCCTCTAAACAATGTTACCACTAACATTTGGACTTCTGGTTCTCACCAGCACCAGCACCAGTTTACTCAACTCTGACAGCAGAAATAACTTCCTTGGCAATCAAGTCAGAGACAGTGATAACTCATGGCACTTTGCAGCCCCTTCTGTTCTTAAGGGCTGTTATAGAAGTATAAAAATGCCTGTATAAAACTTTCATCGTTTCAATATGCTTTACAAGTAGCATTACTATCCAGATACTTACACAGCTGATCTAAAATTTACAGTCAATCACATCAGTCAATCACATCAGCCAAATTATAATGTACCAAACTTAAGGGAGAATATCTGCATCACACTTAACTTTCCCTAATAGTGTTTGTATTATATAATGACAGGCCTTTTCCTTTCCATTAAAATTCCACTTAAAGAAGCTGTAATTTATCTAAAGAAGTTGTTCAGAACTTCTACAGAAGTTCAAAAGTTATCTACAGAAGTTCAAAATAATCTAGTAGAACTGTAATTGTATAATGATATCAAAATTACTTCTATTTTAGGCTTACAGCAAAATGAGATCCTTTGCAGCTACAAGAAATTGATTTCTTCAATAGCCTCCTCAGAATGACAAATGCATCTCAGGTTTGTTTGTTTTAACTATTGCTCTAGCTTTGAACAACTTGCATAAGCCAAAGATGTTACAACTGTCAGAATCACTACTTCTTTTTGCTGCAAAACTCCAAACCTCAAAACACTGATCTCAAATCAAGTACAAAGAAATTTCAGAATTCTATAAAATAAATTAAAACCACATATAGGCTTTAGTACATCAGTGTTTGAATTTAACAGCGCACTTCAAAGTGCCATTACTATGCTTCCTTTTTGAGATGCTGGACTTGTTCAATAGCAGAAAGTACCATCATTCCACATATAGCAGAACTACAGTTATGGAAATTATGAATAAAGATAAGCTGTTCTTAAGCCTCTGATTGTGATTACCTAGTTGTCTTCTCATACCCTAAAGGTAAATGAGATACACTGTGACTTTCAATGTTAGCTGTCCCAAAGAAGCTCCTTTTAATTTTAACCATACAACACAATTTAGTGGTATGGCAAAAGAATATGCTATAAGCTGAGAAGAATAAAACCTATGGTAGTTTTAGTATCCATTTATAAAGTAAATAACAGCACAAATTCAAGAAACTTTAAGAAAAAAAACTTGTCTGAACCTTTGCTGGACAGAGAGAAAATACCCCGTAACTCTCAGTCCCAAGTTGCTACCAACGGAACTGTACTCAGCAGCAGTCAAGTTACTTTTTCTCTTGACAGTCACTCTCACCAGCATGACAACAAACTTTCAAAAACAAAAGAAACATTACATGCAAGAAGTTACCTGCTCCTAGTACTTCATGCACCTGCATTTCCTATATATGGAACCAGGACAAACCTAAAGCTTTCTTAGTAAGATAGCTATTCCCCAATAATACTGAGAAATGTCCAGTCTCAGGCACAGGACAGGAAAGATTTCTTCTTGTATTGCAGAGATCAATGTTAAGATTTACTGGCAAGGATCTTGTCTTTTCTCTAAGCAGAAGGGACTTTCACAGGCACTGCAGGGTACAGAGGCCAGAGGAAGGAAGGGGAAATAAACACAGGAGTATTTAAGTACATAGACTTTGTTTTGGAAAGTGCAGAGGAGACAAACCACTGCAGTAATTTTGTGTTTTTTAGAAAAGATTATGCATCCCTGAGTTTTGGATTCTTTCCTATACATACAGGAAAAACAAAAACAAAACAAACAAAAAACACTTGTCAGTCTGAGTCATCAAATTTCATCCTTCTGCCAGAAGAAACATTTACACATGAATAATAGAATGCCCCACTAGCTTTCACGGTTGTGTCATAAATTGTCCAGCTGCCAACCAGAATGCAGCAACATACTTAAAAGAATGATCTATCTCACTACAGTTTGGCTTATAGCATAGTTCCAGGTATCGAAAAACCTCACACGGCAGTCTTCCAAACCTTGCCCTGTTTTCAATCGGCCCACAAGATCGCACTCCACGTTGTCTAGGCTGACTCTTAAGCTTACTGAAAGAAGGTATATCCCCTTGTATCTTCAACCAAAATAGGACATTTATTGCAGAAGTGAGCACACATTACAAAACTAGTGTTACATTTCAGCTGTAATGAAACCTGTTTTCTCCTGTCAGCTGATTGCTTTTGTGTGCTTCACATTACCATCCCTATAGAAGTTGTAATGCAATCAGACGAAGTTTTTGGGTTTTGCCCTTGTTTATGATACTACCAGCCCCTGGGAAGAGAATTGTGTAATAGTGTGCACACAGGGCAAAAAACCTGGGACATGTGTTTGGTCAAAAAGAGACAAAGTTAGTACTTATGAGTATTCCTTTTGGTAGTTTGCAAAACTTTTACCTTGAGAGTCTTGTAATTAAACTAATCAGTAGCGAAGAGAGTGATTTCAGTTACTTTAAATAGGAACTCATCAGAGGCAAATGATTTTGGAAAAAACTAAGCAGATTACCATCATTGTTCTTGAGAATCAGGAATCTTCATATAAGATATCTTGAATATATCTTGATATAAGGAAACTTGAAATGTCTTTACATCACTAGAAGGCAATTACAATTTTTATGTTAAATTGCTATGTTCCTATTAACAAGGTTCATTGGCAAAGACCTTTTCAGTTAGGAATGGCTCTATCTTTTTTTGGATGTGGGGTGGGGAGAGGAAGGGTAGTGGGGAAGAGTTTTACAGGAGACATTGAAGATCAACTTTGCTTCAAGGCTTGAGTTGACTCCCCATAAACATTCCCATTCCACATCAACATAGATATTTGATTCAAACAAGCAGCTGATCTAATATTGGAAGACTGAGCTCTTGAACACAGTTGCCTGCTAACATTGCATACAAGAACTTCCCTGTCCAGCCATGGTTGGGTTTATTAAATAGATCTTACATCACAGCACACTTAGTTCATGTTTACTAAATGGCTTATCAGTTACATAAACACCATCATCTCATGTTTGTAATAACTCATACCCGCTTCCTTGAGGTAAAAGGTAAGGCAAGGAGGTTTTCAGGTGTTTTGACCGACAGCTAAATCAGCTGAGTTCCTTTAGATCTAGTCATTCCTACATAGATTGAGGGATGGGGGAAAAACCCTTTACTGGACTCTCAGAGTACTACAGGAGGTACGCAACTTTACCTCATCTTCCAAACAGATCCATCCCCTCTTTGGATTCTCCTTGTTTGACTGGGAATGTTGTACTGACTCACCATGCACCAGGCCGTGACCTGGCAGCTGTGAGATGCAACTTCTGTAGCTCTCGTGCTGACATTCATTAAGTGTTTCCCTATTTCTTCTTTCATCATGTCTCTGCTGGAATTTCAGAGAACAGCTACTGCACTCAGCACAGTTATGACTGGATCTTGGTCAAGACATTAAAAGTGACAGTATTAGAAATACTAAGACAAATAACTCAATGCTGATGTCATATTGCATTATTACTCTTGTTCAGCCAAGGAATTTCAGTTTATTGCTTCCTTGCCCCAAGTTACAAGGAAGAGCTAAATAGGAATTCAGTCCTAAACTGACATTTGACATTGTTCATTTCACAACATTAAACTCTGCAGACAGATAACTCTATTTACACTCTTTCTACAGAAGTTATAGTGCAGTTTCCATAGCTGTTGGTAAAGACAAAGACTCTCTTACAAGGATCACAGTAGCCACACTGCAGCTGACATCACTAGAGGTACCTTGGAGGTTGTCTTATCAATATACAAATGTTTTCTATGCACACCAATTAGGAAAGCTCTGCCAGCAAGCAGCTAATAAGAGGAGGTCTAATCACAGTTGCTGCAGAGAGTTTCTGTCTTGGAAAAAAAATAGTCTCTGAAAAACAGCCTTTTCAGAAAGTGTTATCAGGTTGATGGGAGTCCTTTTCTGCTCCTGTGTTCTCTCGCAGCATGTAGTCCCTTCACAACAAGAGCATCAGGAAAAGGATGAGCTATTCTTTTGTTCTATGCTGCAGGGATGCTGAACACGCAGAGCTCCAAATAGCTCGGCAGCTATTTGAGGGGTAGCTGCTCTATACTCCTGGAGAATGTTCAGGCAGACATAACTTACGATTTATCCAGAACACATCTACATTTTACAGAAGTGTTTCTTGCAAGATTGATTGCTGTACATTAGACATGACACACCAGAGATCACTGTCCGGGCACTAAGTTCACCAGCAGGTCTGCACGCCCCTCACTACTCTACCTAGGACCTTTGCCCATGCCCCTTGTCCACAGGCCAAGGAGCTTTGTTTAAGATCAGCTCAGGGCCCTCAATCCTTGCCGGAGCTATGTGGTAGGTGCAGCTATCTGCAGTGCCACCTCCTGGGAGGATCTCAGATCTATGTCTTAAGTCACACACACATGTCTCCAGTCCTGTCTCTTGTTGTAGGTAGCTTGTCTCTTGTCCTGGCTCCTGGATGGACACCTTGGACTTGTATCATAGCCTTGTCTCCAGCTCCACTTCCCAGGGTGCCAGACTGGACATGCTGGATGCATCCTGGACCTGGCCGATTATTCTCCCTTGTGTGGGGCTGTCACTAGAGCCTAGCACACCATGTGCACACCTAGTTCACCAGGTTCAGATGATGTCATCTGTTCTTGTCCACAGCAGTATGCAAATGGTGTTTAGCCAGGATGAGACATGGAATGAGTGGAGACATCCAATGGTCCACTTATAATAAAAAGGATACCAAGAGGAACAAATCAGAGTGTATTTGTAGAAAATATTAAATGAAGATCACTCTTAACCCCTTTTTTCCTCTTGCATAACGTACATAAAAATTCTTTACTTTTACACATAAGACAACCTAGTAGTTAACTCTGTTATCTCTACTGTAATTAATTTGCATAACTCCTAAAACACAGATCAAAAGCTTCCCTTGGCCTCTTACAGAAGGGCTGCTGGGCTCTGACACTGTTAATGTAGTTAATGGAGTTAATGGAACAGCTTGGGAGAAGATCAGAAATCAGACCCAGTTCTGGTTCATCCAAGCACACAAAGCTGGCATCTCTGTTTAATTTTCCTTTAATCAACATAATATTTTATCTGAACATAGCAACCGGGGATAAATTACTTTAAAAAAATAAATAAAACAAAAGAACTGTTTGAGGAAAGAAGTCCCAAGAAAGCAATTTAGTCTTATCTAAGGAGAGTACCATGATTTTGTACCATGATTTTGTACCATATTACTCTCAGATTTAACTATTCACCTGCCAATAAACTGAGAATTGAAATGTCCCAGATAAGTTAAACTGTTTGGAAATAAGGCACCACATAACTGCACAGGCAAAGAACAGAGTAATACTTACACAAATGCCAAGTTTCAATTAAATACGGATATATATAGAAAGAGAGAGACAAAGCAGAAGATAAAAGAGGCAGCAGCTACTATTAAACATCACTTAAGGGCGCCCCTCGCACCAGCCTCTCCGCGCAGACTCCCCCGCTGCCCGCGCACCGCGGCTGCCGCCGCCGCACCGGCAGCACCAGGCAGCCCCGCACAGGCGGCCAGAGCGCCGAGCACAACCCCGACCCCGACCCCGCCGCCCGTCAACGG
>VWPW01084855.1:1526401-1568133 GCA_013389825.1 Crypturellus undulatus | reverse complement strand
GCCACCGCCCAACGGCCGCCTCCGCCCAACGGCTGCTGCGGCCCCGCCCCCTGCCCTGTGACCCCCGCGCGGCGGCGCGCGGCGCTTCCTGTTCCCAACCACGTGGGCGCGCCGGGCGGACGGCGGCACCGGGAGCACCGGGAGCACCGGCGGCACCGGCACCGGCATGTCGGGGCACTCGCAGTGCCTGAGCTACGCGGGCTGCAACTTCCTGCGGCAGCGCCTGGTGCTGTCCACGCTGAGCGGGCGCCCGCTCAAGATCCGCAAGATCCGCGCCAGGGAGGAGGACCCCGGGCTCCGCGGTGAGCAGCTGGGGCCGGTGCTGGCACCGGCACCGCGGCGGGGCGGCAGCGTGCGGGAAAACGCCCGTGGTGCAACGGCCGCTTCTCCAAAGCAGCCCCAGCGCCTACGGGAATGGGGAAATAAAGGGAAAATCTAGGAGAATACCCGGGATAGCCAGGATATTCCGAGGCTGAGTTATCAGGATACCTAGGGTCTAAGAATAACCCGAGTGTCCTGAGGTCTGAGATAAGCCAGGCCATGCAGGGAGCTGGGGCTATCCAGGGGTTGGGGCTAACCAGGCTCCCCAGGAGAGCAATGCTCAGGAAAGCGCGGCTCACCTGGGAGCAGGGAAGCAGGGCTCACACGGGGGGCACAGGCTCTCCCCGGCCTCTCTCCCAAAGCAGCAGCCGAGGCCCCCTCCTCGGCAGGAGCGAGGGATGCCCGAGGCCGCGGTGGCGCCTGACCTGTCCCTTGCGGTCGCCCCACGACCTTCCTGACGTCTCGTTCACAGAGACACGACTCCACCAGTTTCACTGGATCAGGCTTCACGCTCCAATCTGTGCCTGGTTTGTGCCCAGGTAGGAGGGAGGATGGCAAACTCGGCACTCACGCAGTTGCTCTTAAGCAGTACCTGGTAGTTCCCGAGGCCTTGGCTGTGGCAGCAGAGGCAGCTGTCCCAAAACCTTCTTTCCTTCCATTTCGGACAAGGTGCAAGGCTGGGAACAGCGCCTATGCCAGTATGGACCCTCTGCTGCCTCCTCGGAAGGCTTTGGTTTACAGGAAAAAATTCTACTAAATTTCCAAAACAGTCTTCTGCACTTGGCTTAACACTTATCAAGACCCCATGTATTTATTGCTGCCAGTTTAGAGAGAATTTGGTTGTGATGTAGTATTTTTTGCCATTTTTTCTAATAGGTGTTTGAGCTATCTTTTCCAAATATGCATTAAAATACAAACTGTGACAGTACCAGAAAAAGCACAGTAGCAAACTTGACGTGTGATGCGCTCTGCTCTTTGTGACTGGAGCCTTCACACACAAAACTTTAGTGCAGGTTTGTCCTCCCAGAGGGTGGCAGCTGTTCACGAGGATGCCCTTTCCCACTGGAAGTGCTCCCAGGATTATCATGTAAAGCTGAGTATAGAAATGATCATGGCAGAGGGCAGGAGCAGCTCTGTGTGTCTGGGTTGTCAAGTATACTTGATATATGCCAGTATTGTTTAACAAACTGCAATTTCTCAAAATAGCACATTGGTTTAAATGCTTGTTGCATCCTAAAAGCGTATATAAAAATCTGACTACTGTTCAAAAACTAATATAGCATTACAAATAATGAAATTGTACTACCAACTGATAATTTTGCAGGTGTGTTGGTTCTTAAAATTGACGGATTTTTGAATTATACTTGAACAATATTTTCCTTGATACTGAGTGTTAGCCAACCTGGGATACATAACTATGAGGATACCAAGATTCTTTTTTGTTTCATATTGTCTATTTCCCATGGCTCTGAGAATGGATCTGCAAAAACAGGAGAAATTGAGTAATTAATTTCACACAAGCTGCTGCAGTCTGAACAGAAGCACATCCTGAGCAGAAAGAGAGGTGATGGGAAGACCTCTTTTTTTCTCTAGGCTTTATTATATCACTGGTGGTTTTGGAAAATTTGGAAGTCTGCAAATAGATATATCACAGTGGTATTTTTGGAACACAGTACACTTCACATCTGAATGTCAACTTTTTTAAAAGAAAACCTCTACAAAAATAAGGGGAAGTTGCAGTTCGCTTTGTAAACCTAAATAAGTAGGGTCCTGTTTGCTGGGATTTGTGCCTACGTGCTGCAAAAATGACCTTTGCACTGATGAAAAAGTTTTTATCTGGTCTCAAGTGAGTGCTCAACTGTGATCAGACCACCCAGTCCCGGACCTCACTGCATGCAGGAGAGAGCAACATGGCTCGTAGGTGGTCGCATCTATGTGCATCAGACTCAAACTGAGGCCTTTGGATAGGTAGTGAATTGCCTTTTTTCCCTATATGATGAAATTGCCCTACAACAAACTGAGAAGCACACATAGCCATGGTAGCTTTTAGAGAGTGTTGTGAACAGCCAGAAAGGGAAAATGTATAGGTATGATATGCTCTGTGTAGAAGTTACACATTGCTTTCAGAAACATATGTAAATGTCTTTATATTTAACCCTCACCTCACCCCCCCTGCCCTTTTTTTTTCCTCATCAGATTTTGAAGCAAGTTTTATTCGCCTCATTGACAAGGTGACCAATGGCTCTAGGATTGAAATAAACCAAACAGGTGAGATCTTCCTTTTCCTCTTCCCCTATGCCAGGCTATAGCACTTGCCAGGTTATACACCAGGCTTTATGACTTACTGCAGTGAAGAGAAAGTTTTGGCTCTTCAGAGGTAAGTTTCCAGATAGCTTGGTGCCAAAGGCCAAGCAGATCAGAAATCATCAGCTGAGGAGTTCTGTAGTGATCAATCACAGGTGGGAAGAGCAATGTGCCACTGTAATGCAAGTGAGCCAAAGAAAATGCATTCCTCAAGATCTGGAGTGTTGTTATCTTGCTTGGTGTGCAGGATTTCATAGTGGGATAGATCCCTCTGAGCTAGAAGGGGGTTTTGTAGAAGGCAAGATTTGTACCTGCTTAGTCATGCTCAGAGGAGGAGTTGTTTGGCAGTGAATCTCCCATGGAGATGCATCAGCAGGTTTTTGTTCTCCATGTGTTGAGGCTGAGGGTTTCGCAGGATCGGTAAAACTGATACCTGTTACTAGACACCCTGGGGCAGCAATGACCTACTGGTGTGGGAAATATTTGGCAGCTATGAAAGGATGGCAGTTGCCTCCATATGCCTTTTGGGGGATGATTAAAGGATTCTTGATTTACTAGGAGGGAAGAAGAAGTGGTGTGCAAGACAGAAATGCATCTGCCTTAGCTCATTCATGCACAGTAGACAGGGAAGAAGTGTGCTAGAAGGACAGCCTGCCTCATACTGTATTTTATCTGCAGTTTGTTGGTATATGTCACTGCGAAGTGTCTTTATACTGTGACCATGGCTAACCCACTCATAATGCTCTGATATGATTTTCTCCTCACCTCGTTTTTTCCCAGGTACTACCTTGTATTATCAGCCTGGTCTTTTGTATGGAGGTTCACTGGAGCATGACTGCAGTCCTAGTCGTGGTATTGGCTATTATTTGGAAAGTCTGCTCTGTCTCGCACCTTTCATGAAGCACCCATTAAAAATTGTCCTGCGAGGAGTAACAAACGATCAAGTAGATCCTTCAGTAAGTAATGAAAATTTATTAAGTATCCAAGAAGATTTTTTTCCTTCTTCATTTCTATTTAAAAAAAGAAAACCTCCAAAGCCTTGATTTTTTTGTAGTTTTTCATAACAAGTATCTAGTATTACTGCATGAACCGACAAAGTCTTGGAATCAAACAAGCATCTTCTGATCTGTTCACTTTGTGCTTTTTACTCCAGTCTTTGCAATTGATCTTTTGACCATTCAGTTCTGGACAGCGTCTTTCTTCTTCACTGGAAACTCCCTTCTAAATGTGCTGTGAGGCCTTGCCATTGTTTCTCCTGTTCTCTTAAATTTTAGATATGCTATTCCCCTATCTCACATCTTTATTTACTCTAAAGAAATGAAATTATCTATAAAATTTAGTGCAGTAGGGAAGGAATGTGGGTATAGTTATGCCAATGTCTCTATGAAGGCTTTTTGTTAGAAATAAAAGTCACATGACAATAGTGAAATTACATTAGCAGATTTGCATCTGCATGTAATTTACTTAGCTGCTTTCTGGTTGCAAACAGGTTGCAGAAAGAGGATTGTCTCTTCAGAAGGAAGCTGAAAGCCTTCATAGGTCAAATGACTTCATGTAGCTGTGTTACCATTAAAACTGTTCCAGGAAACTTTAAAATATTTAATGTTTTTGTAACAGTTTTGTTACAAAAATGAGTTAAGGGTAATATAGGGTTAAAATACTGGAATAATGGATAGGGCTTGATTGCTTTTTTTTTTTTTTTTTTTTTTCCTTTAAAGTAATGGCTCTTGAACAGCACTGCTCTTTACCTTATAAATGGTGATTGGAGACTGTCTCTTTTCTTGTGAGTAGATTAAAGGAACACTGTCACCTGAAAGTTTACCCAATTTAAAATGAAAACAAATACTATTAAGTATAATAGTAGATATTAGACCAATCTCTGAGTCCTACTGGTATTTATGGCTTTTCAACTACTCTGTCTTGTCATTTTTAAAAATATGTTCTTTCCCTTGTGGCACTGCAAAACACCCACACGAGCCAAAGGGTAATTGAAGTGGGTTTATACGCCGTGCTTTCAAAAAAAAATAGAAGGAACATAGTAAATGAAAAACATATGTTTTCTCTAATCTTTCAGTCACCATGATTAAAGATATTTGATAGAAAATGGTAAATAGTAAGAATAAAAGCAGTCTCTTTTGATTGACTGCATCTCTTAACCACAGTGGAGAGAGTCTTCCTTGAAGAATGCAGAGAGGAAGAGCAGTCCAACTTGAATGTTGCTTTCAAGTAAGTTTGGACACACATCTAAGCAGCTTAGTCCTGAGTCTGGAAATTATTCCTTCTCAGACATTATTGACTTGGGCCAACAGAGATTAATTAATCCTAGGTGAGATGGGCACAAGAGTCTGAGCCAGTTAGTTGTTCCTTGAAGGGGTTTTGCACTGGATGAAGCTCAGACATAGGAAGGTGTTGTTGGATTTATACAGATTGAGTGCACTCACATACTGACATAGATCTGTGCCAGAGAGTTGTATCTTAATGCTAACAGTGCCGTAGAAACACAGTGGTAGTGGAATACTGATTCCTCAAGCTAGTATGAACCTCACTAATGTTTCTTTACAGGCATAAATAAACATTAAACCCAATGCACCTTGATAAACGAATTTGAAGAATTTTATGCAAGGTTTTGTAGTAGCTCAGCTATCATAATGAGGAGGAAAGAAAGAAAAAACAGGAAAAACAAGAGAAATCCCTCAAACTGCCTGTAATGAAATCCACATTACCCTTTGAGTTGAGAGCACAAGGACAAGTTTGAATGCTGTCCTGAATACTGTCCCAAAAGGAGAAGGTGGTCCTGCCCATACTCTGCACTTTTGAGACTCTTCTAAGACAATTTCTTAACTGACAGGATGGGAGGGAGCTGTTCCCCACATTTGCTCATGGAAGTATCACCAAGAGAAGCAGCAGGAATGTGGCCTGACCCACTGGGCTTTCTGAAATCTGTTCTCACTCTCTCCTCTGGAGAGAACCTTAAAAATATCTGTTGGATATGACTGCTGCATTGCTGGGCTTGATGCAGCTTCTCCCCAGCGAGCCTTGTCAGGAGGACAGAGGGGTTGTGATGCATCTGCTGCTGCAGAGACACTAGACAGGTCAGGTAGAGAGGAAAGCTCTTTCCAAAGAACAATCTGTGGCAGAAAAGACTTCGGCTGATTTCAGTGAGGAAAATTAGAGTATGTGTTTATGCTTGCATTTGTGTGTATACATCCACTGCCCGCTAATGGGGTGCAATGGCAATGTTTGACAGCTGGCGCCATTAGAGATAACTGAGAACAGCAGTTGGAGAGTGCAGGGCCGTGTACACTTGCTACACTTTGCAGCAGTCTGGTAGAAGCGTATGAGTGATGTATCTTAAACGAGCAAGGGGAATGGTTCTCAGCTCTTGTGTTCTTTGGGAAGAAGTCACCTCACGACTTGGAGCACCAGACCAAACCACGCGCTGGCAACGTACATTTACATCATGTTTTTCTGTGGAACCACTAGAGTCCCTGTATATCTGGAGCAGCTGTTTTACAGTGGCAGAACTGACATAGTTTCAGGCGAGTCTTCTTCTCTGGAGATCTTCAAAACCCTCCTGGATACCACCCTGTGCCACGTGCTCTAGGTGTCCCTGCTGGATCAGGGAGGTTGGACTAGGTGATCTCTAGAGGTCCTTTCCAACCTCAGCCATATTGTGATTCTGTGACTCTCTGCCCTGAGAGTGGCATGGGGGGGAATATCTTTATAAAGCACGTTTTTGAAGTACTTTGGATTTCTCCAATTTTCCTTTCTTTCTTTTCATGTTGTTATTCTGACAAGCTGCAGGTATGTGGTACTGTAATAACCTGGTTTTAGAATAATCCGTAATGTTGTTTGTGTCTGTGAATGTTAAAGCTTTTTTACAACTTTGCCTTGGGACTTTCAACTGAAATGACTTTTCTTGCTGGCATGAGACTAGCATATGAAATTTTGGCTTGGGAACAGCAGTTGTCTGTAATCCCAGGAAAACAAAAGTTTTCCTTACTGAGTTTTCTGGATCTTTTTTTCCTCTCTCTGTTGTTAGACTGTGTGTTTTCACATCTGTGAAATGTGCAAAAAAATCTTTCTGGCTTTCTGCCATCAAAACATAATTCTGTATGTATGGCATGCGGGTGAATGATTTCCTGAACAGTTTTGATGACCTATGTATGTTGACTAATGGCTACCTAGGAGAGGGATAATCAGCTGCTGTTGGGTTTTTGTTTGTTTTCTTTCAGGTCATATGTTTTTAGATTTTTAGTTGAATTTCTTAAAAAAAAAATAGCAATTTGGTTTTTGAATAAATAACATCTATGGTGCTTGGCAAATTCTTGGCTTCAGTGGTACCAAAGCACAGGAAGAAAATGTACAATTTGGTGTTGTGTTGTCAGCTTTGAAGATGGAACAACTGCCCACCAAGGAGAGCTAAAGTCTGTTTTTATGAGTGGTAGGCAAGGACCTAGGAATACAGGCGTGCATCTCAGTTTGGCTGCAGTGCTGTGGTTTTGGATGAAGTCTGAAAACCCTCCTGCATGAACTCCCACATGTCTGCTGAGCAGGGCAGCTTTCTCCCATTCTTAAAATACTGCTGGTTACCTTCTCTGCTAGGGCTATAAACTTGGAACAGGAACAGTCTCTTGCTGTGTGTCTGTCTGGTGTCTGATGAGCATTATGTCTGCCACTCATCAAAGGACTACAAAGGCTATGATAAGTCTTGGAATTTTTGGAAATAGACAAACCAGACTCAAAGTTGACCCAGTTTTCTAATGTGGTCATTACATGCTTTTCCATAGATACAAACTTCAGTCCAGAGATTGCGAAAGTGGAAATACAGAAGGGGCAGGGAGTTTGTAACCTGCATAGTGAAACTGTGCTTTTTAGTTGGTATATATTTTTTTAATTACAAAGAGGGACAAATACTCCGCAGTTCTTATGCAAAACAGATTAGCTTGTCAGAATTTCAGAACTTCTGCCTATGGTGCTCACCCTTGTCTGTGTTTGTCTACTTGCATGTTAAGGGCTTATGCTCTGAAAATCAAATCTGACTGTGGTTAATGAATACTATTGCAGGGGTGAAATAAGTAAGCATGGACATGCCTGGCATTAAAAATATAAATAAAAAAAAATCCTTGACATAGAGTTTTTTAATGACATTAACACATTGATACTGGTTCCTGCTATTTAAAAATACCCATATCTGCCCTAGAGTCAGGGAAAAAAACAAACATTTTAGCCAGCAGGATTTGAAGCAGGAAAACTGTGGTCTAAGCTTGTAGCAAGTTGCTCTAACAGCTTGTTCACAACTTTGTACATGAGGTGTAAGCTAGTACTTTGTTGGTGGTTTGCATCATATTACAGAGAGCAGACAGAATAACACTGCAACCTGACTGAAGCTGTGGAAAGGAGGATACCTTTTTTTTTTTTTTTTTTTTTTGTCTTCTGTGCTGCCATATACTATACATCCATTTCCTTTTCCCTCTGAATTTTAGCCCCTCTTTGGTCATACTCTCCTGGTCCTATCTCTCCTCAGGTGCTTATTTCTGATAATTCTCTGTGCTTATTGCAAAGATCATTCCTGTCCCTTTCAGTAATGCTGAAGTGGCAGCAGAAGGAAGAAAGCAGTCAAAGGACAGTCGTCGCTGTCTTAGTTCAGCAACCAGGAATAGCAATTGCAAGGAAAGCCCTGCTTAGACCTGGATTTGGCAAGCACGAAGCTCAGAGGGAGTACGTGGATGATTTGCCATGCACTTAACCAGGTGGTTCTGTCAACAGAAATTACCTGGAGACTCATCTTTCTTAGAAGGTGCTAAGGAGTTCTTGATGCAAGGCTGAGATTCTTCCTGCCAAGTCAAGGACCTGCTCCAAAATGTGGAGGTTTTTAAACTCCTCAGAGATTGGGTTTGATCAAGAATTTTTTAACAGTTACAAAAGAATAATTTTTTTCAATTACTGTGTTCAGAGAAATAAATGAACTGTCTTAGCTGAAACATACACAAAAATAAGAATCAGACTGCAGAAGAAATCCAGAGTAGGAAATTTCATCTCCCAATAGTTTATTTTGGCAACATTTGCGAGTAATGAGATCCTATGGTAATCTAAGAGTAGTTGGAGCTTTTCATGCTGCACTCCCATGTCTGCTGATAGAATACCAAGTCTGAGAAAGCCTTATCCCTATTATGCACTTCATAATTCAAGGGCTTTTAAGTTATTAACCTACGTAACTTCTTTTTTTTTAATTATGTGTTCCATAGGTTGATATCCTTAAAGCAACAGCTCTACCTCTACTGAAAAAATTTGGAATTGATGGGGAAAGTCTGGAAATCAAGGTAAAAAAAGAAAACCTATTTCTCTGAAGTCTCTTCGTGGACTATACTCTTTATGGACCCAACAGGCCTGGATGTAGAATAGACATCTAAGCTGAGGGGGAAATAAAAGCTAGAAAGAAGAAAACAAATAAAACAGTAATAATAATAAGAAAAATGCAAATAATAATAATAATAATAAGACCTGCCAGGGTACCACTTGGCCTCTCTTTCCCTGCCCAGGGCACCCCCTGCAGAGCCTGGCCCCATCTGAGCCAAATCCAGGCCATCAGTCTCAGTCCTGTGACAGCTCAGCAGTGCTGGTTGCTTTGGTGTAAAATCCATTTCTCTCTTTAGTTTTTTTTTTTTTTTTTTTCCTTCACTTATACTCACCTAATATCGCTACCACTAAGATCTTATTATACTGTAATAAGATTTATCACTTTTGAATGTGTAGGTACATTCTTTCTACTCTTTATTAAGCCTTTTCCTCCATCATTATTGTTCCTAGATCAACCGGAGAGGAATGCCTCCCAAAGGTGGTGGAGAGATAGTGTTTGCCTGTCCAGTGAAGAAGGTCCTGCAACCCATTCAGCTCACAGACCCTGGCAAAATCAAGCGCATCAGGGGAACAGCGTATCTTTTTTAAACCTTAAAGATGTTGTGTGGAAGGATCACACAGACAGCTGGGTCTCAGCACTGAGTCTCAAAGATGCTGTGTGCAGAGCAGTGTTGTGCTCCATGCTGAATAGTGGCATCGTGGCTGTTAATGATCATGCGTGTCGGATGGGTGCTTTAATTTAAGTTCTATTTGCACCTCGCTGCACAAGTGAATGGTATTATTTGTTGTGTTGCAAAAAGCAGTTTGTTTTTCCTTTAAGCTTCGGGTACCACCAGAGATGGAAGTAGGGGAGGATGTATTTCCCTTAGAAACAAAAGAGCACACAGTACTGTTGTGGAGTGATGGCTTTTGCAAAGCGAATCTCACATATTTTTTTTTTTTATTATTTCCTTCTCTGTTGTCATTTCTGTGTTGTATCTTTCATGAATTTTCTGTCCCCATCAGAATAAGTCAGAAACCCCTTAAAAGCAGGAATGCTAAAGCTTTTATTTCATGAGGCCCTGTTCTGTCTTGGGCATTGGCCATCTTGTAGCTCAGCTCGTAACTCCGAGAGATCTGGCTTCGATCAGCTTGAGGGGAAAGCAGGAATAGGGAAAGCAGGTTGTCTGCCAGAGACGCAGGCTTGGAGCCTAGCCCTCTATTTACCTTATGATGTGCTCTTGTAGTTGTGAGAACAGGATGCTTTGAACTCAGCCTGCAGCTGCAGAATTTGGATGAGTGAAGTACTTCCGTATGAGAGCAATTTTTCCAGGGTGCATGTGCTGTAGAAAGAAAAAACAGAGGCAGCTCAGTGTGCTATGATAGCATTTGTCGTGGTCTTTCCAAAGAAAGTACCTTCTTATGCTTCGGTCACCTCCCTCGTAAGTCATTCTACTATTTGTCTTTAATTTCAGTTACATAATTTCTACATAATAAAAATGGAAGGACTGGATTTCTTGCTGCTAATTCAGGAGAAACTCCTCATCACTGTCTTTTATCAATAAAGGGGAAGCAGAGCACACAGGACTTCCTGCATCATAAGAAAATAAAGGATGTTGATCATAAGAAAGTGAAGGATATTGGAACAATAGCTGAAAATCATCAAAGGACAACTCTAAGTTAGGTACTTACGTCATCATAGTAAGATGTTCTGTGCATTTGTGTGTACCTCACTTAAAGACTTATCAGTGAAAGCACTGAGTACTTGTGCTTCTTTAAGTATAGGTTGGGGTGGCAAGCGGACCAACATTTACAGAGAGATAGCTAAGGCAAAACCATGTTGTCTAAAGTAATGCATTTGGACCTTTTGGCCTCTTTGGGGCATTTAAACCATCATCTGGCTTATTTTTTTTCTGCATTTACAAAGATTTCCTTAGCTGAAAGATGTAGATACTCCGTCAGAGTGTCACCGCAGATGGCAAACAGAATAGTGGAGTCTGCAAGGAGCATCCTGAATAAGTTCCTCCCAGACATTTATATCTACACAGATCATATGAAGGGGGTCAGCTCTGGAAAGTGAGTATCTGACTTTCATAATTAACAGAAATACAAATCTGCATCTTTTGGTAGTTTATTCTGATCTGTTAACTGCTCTGAGCTTCACAGCACGCATCTATTTTACTAGCTCGGAATAAGAGGCTGTGGAGTCTCCTTCCCTGGAGATCTTCCAAACCCGCTTGGATGCCACCCTGTGCCATGTGCTCTAGGTGTCCCTGCTGGAGCAGGGGGCTTGGACAAGATGATCTCTAGAGGTCCCTGCCAACCTCAGCCACTCTTTTTGCACTGTGAGGAATTTTTCACAGAATCAGATTGAATAATTCGCAAGTTACATTTGTTTTCTTTGTGGTATAGAGACAAAAATTGTGTGCTTTCTTGAATAAGAAAACATTTACCATAATTATCACTAAAGGGAGACCTGAACTTTCTTTAGTCTTAAAGTGCCGTGCTATGGAGAGAAATCTAATGTTTGAATTTCATTTTAGTCCTCCTGAAGGAAATGGTTGCATTCGGGATGGGACCAAACTGTTTTCTGAAATATTTAATTTGTGTGGGTTGTTCTATTCTTTAGTAAGACATAAACACTTGGAGGAGTGTCGGTACTTCTACTGGTAGAATAGAACCCCAATTAGATGAAAGTTACGAGGCGTGAATTTACTGCAATTCCACGGATTTTTTTTTCTTTCAAAAACACAGAAGTGATGCATTCAGACAATTTTAGTGATGTTCTTTCGTTGTCCTCTTATCACTTACAGGCTGGAAAATGTCACTTGAGGGTTGGATAAAATCCTGATAACTGACTAGTTCGTCTTTACATATTCTATATTCTCAAACCTGAGCATGTACACTTTTCCTGTTTGTTTTTTTTGTTTTTTTTTTTTGTGACTGAAGGTCTATCTCAGTTAGAAAAACAGGCTAAAATGCCATGGCAGAAGTGAACACAGAGAAAAAGTTAACAAAGATTCAACAGAAATATATATATATATATGACCCTAATACCTGTTTCCTGTTATGCAAGTGACCTCACATCCTTGGATCCTATTGTAGTCTTCAGTGAAGTTTGTAAAACAACAAGTAGCATTATCATAGCAATATGCTGTGTGGTCATCCTTCTCTGTAAAGTCTTCTAGGCATTTTGTCTAAAGACTTGGAATTAGAAAAAAAGAAGTTGCAACCATTGGGCTATTGATATGTTAGAATGGATTGCCAGAAAGACCCTTCATCTCTGGAAACTTCTAAGAGATAGTTATCTGTAGGTATATGTGGTTGTCCTGGGGTGGAACAGGGTCCTGGGGCAAGAATAGCCATTGAAAGGTAGGGGTGAATCAGCTGTGTGACTAGGAAAGATTTACTCAGTAGATGGTATCTTGAGATGTGGTTGTTTCCATATGGCCACAGCAATCCTGTATAGTCTTGAGCAACCTGTTCTGAGCTAGGTTTTGCCTTGTGTATAAACAAAATGCATCTCTTTCCTGGAAGAGGTGATGTGAGAACAAAATCTGTAAATGATTTTGTGGCCAATATTTCAGGAATAAAGCCCTCATAAACATCAACAGTTGTAACATCTGAAAACCAAATACTTCTTTTTTTATTTTTTTTTAAAGAAATGTTGAATGCTTCCAGAATTATTGTAGGTATTTAGATCTCCTAAAAGGGGTTTAGTTGATCCACTGCTGTTAATAGAAAGTGCTGTGTACTAGGCTCTTCTAAACATTTGTGGTTTTGTGCTGCGAAATGGTAACATCATTTTAGCGGTAACATCTGTGCAGTAACATCATTTATCATATAGTGTTGAGTTAAAGTGCTCAGAAAAAATCTCAGGTGTTTTTCAGGGAGGTTTAGGTTCTGGAGGCATTTCTGAAAATTGAATCTAAATGCCTTTCTAAGTATTATCTTAAATATAAATTGTTACATTTACAAGTCTACAAAAAATCCTGAAAAGAAAAAAACCTTCTAAAGTATTTTATTTTCCTTTCTGATCCTTCATTGTAGTTAGTATGCCAGGATTGTAAATCTTGTGGCTTCGGGTTTTTACCAATAAGCAGGATTTTGAAACACTTCTCTTCTGCTTTAGGTGTGAGGTTTAGGGTAGNTTTTTTTTTTTTTTTTTTTTTTTTTTTTATCCATTAAGTGGAAGAGTAAAATGTGATTCTGTAAAATGAAATAAGCCAGTGCCATTATGTTTAGTGTTTTCATGGGTAGTCCATGCAGAGTTCTAAAGAGTGGAAGAGGATGAGAAGCTGAAGCTCCCTGCCTTCGGTGCTGATGCTCACGTCTTCCTAATGCTGCCCTACAGCACAAAGCATTGCAGTGAATCTCTTCCATAATGCTTCATAAAACACATTATTTGACCACCTTTTACTACCACTGTCACTAATCAAAGCAGAGACTTTCTGGTTTTGTTGTGAAAATTTGCAGCAGAAAGTTTGTCTGGGCAGGTGGTGGCTAATACTGTCTACACATGCACAAGGCACTAAATGATTTTAGTTTTCATTTGGGCAGATTACCCAAATCTGCAGTAGCAGATTACCGCTTGCTACTGAATATTAATAAAACTTGCTAGGGGCCATATTTATCAGGAGATGCTTTTCTAAACTGTAGCCCTTAAAAAGCAGTGTCTTTGACCCTGTTCCTCTCTTGATTGGTAGATATTTGTTTCAGAAGAAGAAATAAAAGGAGAGAGACACATCTTTACCATTCCCTCTGTGCTGCTTGGCAAATACAGGCAGTTAAGTTTGGGTAGGAAACACTGATACCTTTTTTATTCCTGCCCTACTGAAGTGCTTTTAGAAGAACTGTTTTTGTTTTCTGGTAGTATATTAGTTTGTGTGTGCGCTGGTGCTTGGGATTTGTTTTTGTGTTTGTTGATGTTGCTGACATTAACAACTTTTGGGTCACTAAGACCATTTTAATTAAAAAGTGTGGTAGCCAAACAGCTTTGCAAGGCAAAAATTAAAGTTAAGCTAACCTTATTTTGAACAGCCAGCTTTTGGTGCTCTGTTGGGACCCATGAATGAGAGGATCCTGTGATTTTTCCTTTGTTACAGTTTCTCAGCATAGTATATTCAGTCATCTGTGACTTGCAGCAGAAATTTCTAATACTCATGATAGCATTTTGTAATATACTGAAGTCTGAGGGAAATAGATACTTTTGATTTTCTTCAAATATATTCAGAATTCCTAAGTAATAGTCACAGTTTGGCTCATATTGAACTCTAAATGAAGTGTTTGGAATTGTGAGTGATAGTGAAGTCGGATCAATATTTTCTTTTTTTTTTTTTTTTTTTTAAAAAAAAAAAAAAACAGTTCCATGGTTATGCACTTGCTAATATTGAAGCTTGCAGAGAGAAAAAATGAGTTGTTCAGAAAAGCTGTCATATTTTGGGTTTATTTTATTTTAGTATGAGAAAGAAGAAACTCCAGATATTCTAGAAATGTTCATCAAACATGAATTAAGTGACTATGAAAGAGGCTGGGGGGAGGTTGTTTTGCTTTTTAATAAATATGGGTATGCTTTTCCTGGATGGTCACATTAAAGAGTTTGCTTCAGAAATGACCAGCACAGTGGATGTGGACCAAGTGTTACTGATTTTAATTTTGAAATGCTGCTGTTAGTATTTTTTTTTTTTTCCCAGTGTAAATCAAATGTATGGAGCAGGGAGTTTCTCAGCAAGTCCAGATTCATAGTGTTGTCCCAGTAGACTGCTTGTGACTTGAAGAAGTTGACTAGAACTAGTTGCTGGCTTGTTATCCAGTTTTGTTCTTGAGTCAAATGCACTTCCCTTTCCCTTTCCTTCAGGTCCCCAGGTTTCGGGCTGAGCCTTGTTGCAGAAACCATCAATGGGACTTTCCTCAGCGCGGAGCTAGCCTCAAACCCTCAGGGCCAGGGTGCTGCTGTGTTGCCTGAGGAGCTGGGCCAGAACTGCGCGAAGCTGCTGCTGGAGGAGATCTACAGGGTAAGTGGCCAGTGTAGTCTGTGTGTGCAGTGAAGGTGGTTTGAGAGCACCCTCAGGCTGCCTCAGATCCAGCCAAGGAAGTGATCTGATGCTGCCCCGGTCATCCTAATCCAGGTGAGAAGAGTTTTTTGAAATCTGCTGTGAACAGTATAATGACTTTTTGTGCCATGCTGATTTCTACGCCCAAGGTGTGTTACTGTGAGTCACATTAGGGACAAGCTTTGCTTTCGTTGCATGAGAGTTGGTTTTACATGGGTACATGGGCTGTATTATTTTCTATTTATTTATTTTAAATCATAAGGTGGATTTATAATAAAGTCATGGCCTCTGAAAGTAGTGATGGAAATAGGGCATCGTGAGTGGGTGGAGGTGTGAGGAAGAAGGAAAAACAGCTGATCTCTGTGTTGGCTGCTTTATTGTGATGATGGCAGTCAAATGTGTTGAGATCTGATACATGGGTGAGGAATTAGCCAAGTGGTTCCTCTAAACGGAGCTAGGACAGTGTTTGCTTAGAAATCTGAGTGCATTACAGCCTTCCACAGCTTCTTTTTTTGTCTTTTTCTTTTGTATTAGAAATGCTTGTTTTCATTTGTGATGAGGTTTTATGTTTTAATGTGGATGACAAGCTTTAGAAACGAGTTAGTGATTAGAATCATAGTAAGAGTTTCTGATTTAATAAAGAACTTAACTGCTTTTGTTGTGTATCTCAACAAATTTCAAAATAAGTAGCTTTTCGTATTGACAATGCGTATTCGGCCTTTAGGAGGCAGCCATCTACAAAGTGTATTGTTGGTGCTTAAGAAAGTAATTGATTTGAATTGGAAGTAACCTGATAGAACTTCTGAGTAGGTCCTTCATTAATATTTTGTCTCTTTTTCTTCAGTATATGCTGGAACTCAAATGTAATTGTGACATTCCTGAAGGAAAGTCTTCCTGCACTATGCATATGCCTAAAACTTGTAGTCTAAAATGTACCATGTTGCTAGAGCACAAGGGATGTGTAAGTATCTAGGTGCTACAAACTGGCTTTGGTTTAGCCTTTCCTTCTCTCATGAAACAATCCTTGGGTCACCCAGATAGATTGTCAGTCCTCCCTCTCTACTGCAAGCAGTAGAGAAGATGCTGTTTTCCTTCCCAATCTGAGCTGCACAGATGAGTGTCATCCAGACACCCATGAACTATCAGTATAGATAGAGGATTGCAGCAACCCTGCAGACTCTCCACACTGGTCTTTTGGTTGTCTGCAAAGTGGCAAGGAATTGTTCCTAACCCAGGGTTCTTAAATAGTAAAGATATTATTAAAAAATGTTCTTCCTGAGGACAGTTGAAATTCCTTGCATTTGAATGCTCGTGACATGCTGAATATACATGGAGAGCTAACAGATACTCACCGTGATGAAACATCTGTGTGATTCTAGGAGTGATCTAGTATGACCACTACCAGTTATTTATTTTAAATGGGATGAACTGTGAAATATCGCAATTTTGGTCTTTGAAAAAGAAATAAAATTCAGTACATCTTATTGTTTTGCATAAATCTCTTGGAAAAGATGTTTGGATAGTCAGATGATGGCATACATGAAAAATGCTGTTTCCTCATGTTTTTATCATCACTTGCTTCAAACTATCATGGGCTTTCATAGGGAAACAAGTGAGGCAATCTGTCCAAGTATTACACTTTCTTCAGAGGTAGATGCCAGGGAAACGGCAACATGTGCAGGTCTAGAAAGGCCATGATCAGTTGCCCATAGGGAGGATATAAAAGCAGCTTGCAAAGTATGCAGTGTTTGCTTGTTTTGAATAAACTGTTTAGGTTTCTTTGACTGGATTTATGGATTAACTGTCTAAGGAAACAGTATAAAATTTGCATCCCAGCTAAGCCTGGGGTAAGAACAGGCTGCTCTGAGCAGGCAGTCCTAAACCCTGAGTACAGGGTTCAAGAGTAAATTTCTCCCTCTACTTAGATTCCCTTACTGGGAATGAATCTTACTGCATAAGACTGTTTTGCACACGGTCTTTGCCTATACATGTTGTGCTCCAGGAGATGAGGGGAAGGTTGATCAGAAAGGGGCGTCTTGGAAATGTTGGAAATGATTTGCTGCAGAAGGGCTTTAGCTGTCAAAGCTGGCCTAACAGAGTTTGGTGTTGTTTAAATGGCCCTGAGGCATCTGCTACAGTGACAGATTAATGCTAAATGGTCCTTTCCTAAGTCTTCAAAAGGAAATTTAAGAGGACATGCTGTTCAGAATCAGTGGAGTTTGTTTTATGTATATTTATTGACTGAAGGTTGTCAGGGCTAATAGAGCAATAACAACTGGCACAGTGGCCCTGGAAGAAAGGCATGGAGTGATCTGCATTGTGATTGTGATAGAATGATTCGCAAGGTGAGTGGCAGAATGGGAAATCCTGGAAGAACTGGGAAAGGCTTGAAGGTTTTTATTTCTTGCAATCGGGAGAATCAGAGGAGGGTGCAATACCCATTTAAAGCTGAGATATTTCAAAAGGCAAGGGTGAGTTGTTACGGGGGCTTGAAAGGGCAGGAGGAGCAGGGCTGTTGTCTTATTTAACCAGAGATAAGATGACTAAAGCAGCTCAGGTTTCTTGAAGCATGTAAGTATATATGCCTTGGCAAGTGAGGAAATTGTGCTTATGCCAAAACACAGCCAAAACTAAATCAAACTAAGAGTTGAGCTCAGAAGACTAGTCTTTCTTAAAACACTGTTGTCTCGTATCTGTAAGCTGTAGTATTTGTATTGCCACATTTCAAAACAGGATTTTAAGCAATCTGTCTCTCCACTTGTGTGCTGGATCTGGCTGTGTTGTCAATGGAAACAATAATGGAAAAGCTGCCCATAAATTGAGGTAATATGGTCTAGAAGCTGCATCCTGAACTGCTAATGAGTGCCAGTCATTTTGGAACAAATGTTGGTTCTTTGGCTTTGACTTCACCCGTCCTGTTTCTGGTGGGAAGATTGCTTTGATTTTGGACACTTCAATAAGCAGCAGGTGGATTGAGAGGACGAAAGCCAGCCTCCTTGGGAGAAGCATTTGTTTGTGCTTCATTAGACATAAGTTATAGCTCTCTTGGGGTTTGATTACAGGCAAATCACTTAATTTCCCTGTATGGCAACTATGTGGGAGTGGGCCCAAAGGTGCGTTGGTAATACTCAACAATAGAAGGGATGACTCTGACTCACTGCAGCAAGAGAGACTTATGTAAGTAGCTAAGACGCAACGGATATGCTATGTTTTGCAGGACCTGGTTGTCTTCATGATGGCTGAAGCCGTTGTATAATTTGGGTCTTATAAATAGGTGCTTTATCATGTTTTCAGCTTAAAAGCAAAACAAAACACATGCACAAAAACAAGCCTAGAAAAGGTAATGTCTTCTTGCAAGCGGTAATGAGCATTATCAGTAGCTGACCAGCTGCAAATACAGAGAGCCTGTGTCTGAAATGCTTCTTACCAAACTCCCAACTGCTTCTTGGAGATGTTTCAGATTTGCTGATGCAGCTGGTGAGAACCGTGCTCTAGGTGTCACCAGCAATTTCAACAGGTATTGTGTTCACTGGAGATGGAGCACAGTTTTCCTCATTCCCATAGGACATAGGCTAAATGCATAAACCTCACTGTTGTGTGGTAGTTTTGCACAGTTAGCACCAAAAGTGCTGCTGGAGGAGAGTGGAGCACCTGCTGGGAGGTAGACAGCTGTGCAGCTGGTATGCAATGAGGGTGCATCTTTCATTGCATGAAATACAGTTTTCTTTTAACAGCAGTGCTGAGACTTGTCACACTGAGGCAAGGCTATCTAGAAAATTAAACCTTCAGTAAATCGTGGAAAGATCTTCCTTTCTCCTTCTCATTGAGTAAATGCCCTGAAGGTGTTGCATTATGTTTTCTAATCTTTGTATTCCCAACTTCATTTTGCCCCTCTCTTGCCTTTTTGGAGGGTAATGATACCTCTTAAAATGGTAACAGGCTGCTCTTTGCCCACAAGGCTCTTGGTATGCCTTGCTGCAGCATTTTAAAAGGGTTACTTTTCAGTTTTACTCTGTAGAGATTTTGTTCAGAGGGTTCAGCATTAGGCCTCTGATTCAATTGGAAACTGTTCAGTTTTGTTACAGCTTTGGACCAGAATGAATATGAGGCAAATACAAAGAACATTATACCAGCTGTTTTCTATTTTCAGTATGTTTGATAGTCATAGTTGATAAATTCTGTCTACATAAATCTTGAATTAATATATTATTTTAAAATTATTTTAATTTTCAGACTTTGTAAACAAACCAGGCTTAGGATTCCAGTTTATATATTAATTATAGTTACCCACACACACATACAAAACATTTTACCCAGCACATATCTCTTCATTTATTTTGAATGTAGTATTTATAGTTCTGCATATTTTTTGTGTGACTTTCACATAGGAACAAATACACTTCTTTCTATTATAAGTGTAGGAGGGGAATGCAAATGTAAAGCACAAAAACTATCAGTAGGCATTTTGGTGGAGGTGTAGGAAGCAAAATTTAACTTGATGTTTCAAGGCTGTTACAACTGAACTATTTGTCCAAATGTCACTGTTAAAATGTTAAAAGCGCTGCAATTCGGATACATCAAGAGTCTTCAAATGCATATGAACTATAAAGTCACATCTCACAGCTGACCATAAAGAGTGAAATGCAGAAGTTTACTTCTCCCTGCAGCTTGAAACTGTCATTAAAGTTCAGAAATTCTTCACTGCTTTTATTCTGTGATGTTAGAGGGGAGCAGGCTGGCAGAGTGGGGAAGGTTCTTTAACTTGACCTACATGTTTCTTTATTTTTTCTTCTTTTTCCAACCTACCTCCTGAAAATTAATGTCATTGTTACAAAGTCTACATTTTTAGCTCTTTGACTCTTAAAAATTGAGAGCGTTATAGTTGTTATTCCGCCCTTTAAGTAAATCTTTCTCCTCCATTAATCTCCTCCCATCCAAATTTCTGGTTTGTACAGAGATTAATTATTAAAACATTTTGGTTTGCAGGGAGGCTGTGTAGATTCAACAAACCAGAGCCTTGCTCTGCTCCTCATGACCCTTGGACAACAGGATGTTTCCAAAGTCCTGTTGGGACCTCTGTCTCCATACACGTAAGTTGTTTTGTTCAGTTTACTTACTCGGTCTCATCTAATTTGCTACTTACACCACATAGATAGTTTTTGTATATGGAAGACGTTGCCTGTGGCTCTGAAGAGAACAACTTGTACTGTCTTCAGAAGAGACACATAGTTAAATTACCTTGTGTTTATTTGTACAGGTTGGAAGATGGTTTCCTTACTGTTACATACCCTTTCTGGTTCTGAGGCAATTAAAATCGCAGTGATGGGGCTTATTGTTGGCTCTGGCTCTCGGGCTGCATGTCGCTTCGCGCAGCCTCGTGTTGCCTAGCACACGCTGCCGTGTTTTCTGAGCCATCTCCCTGCAGCCCTGGCAGTGAGTAGGACATGTTTTGAATGGCTAAGCCACTTGCCAAAAACACGGCAGCCCAAAGGAGAGGGCTCTAGAGTTAAATTCCTGGAGCTCTCTGCAACACCAGAGCTTCAGTCCTCTCATGCAGTGGACTTCTATTTTGTCTTTTAGCATCAATTTTTACTAATGTTTTGTCTGTGGCTAGGAGGGGTTTAGATGATAGAAAAGTGATACATTTTCTCTCGTGTTGCTAGTTGCAACACCCAGGTTAGGATAAAGTGCATCCTGTGTTGAGAATTTCTTTAGCTGTCTAATGAGTGAATGACTAGACCACAGCTATTTAGAGATGGAATTGTTGTCCTGTGAGCAGGACAGGGGTGAAGGGTGCTGTATTTGACCGTGGTAACCGAACAATGAGACCATGAACTGTCCTTTTTCGGTTATCATGGTACCGGTGCTGTATACGTGAAAGGTACAGTACTGTGATAACTGAAGAATGGTGGTGCCATCACGTGACAGCTAGAAATTGCCTCAGTGCTAGTAGCCCCCGATACCTTGGAAACAATGTCTGTCACACCTGAAGGGAGAGAAGGGGAAGCCTTCTGCTATACAGGGAAAAAGTAATTCCTGAAAAGTATGGTTTAGAAAGGAGTGCCTGGCAGAGGTTAAAGTGCACAGTTTAACATATGAAAATGAAATAGAACAATACTATGGAAATTAAGTGAACACATGATTTTAAGCAGGTTGATTTCAGTGGCTGTGGGTGCATGGCCAAGGTGACGTGAGACCGTGTCACTGCCTGCAGCACCACCTGCCCTCACTAGTGCAGCCAGTTCAGGGCTGGTAGGTCTGGCTTCAGAGCAACTCAACAGATGTACAATTTTGGAGAGCATTTTGAACTAACAGTAGCATCGTGTTCTACTTTCTTGTCCCTACTCTTATTTCCTAGTGCTGCTTCTTCCTAGGGCTGTGACATCGTCTCTGTGTTTACACTTTCACCCCTCAAAACCCAGAGCTCTTTATAAGTGTTTGCAGTGGAGAGACTTCCCTGTCTACAGTACGCAGCACAAATGTGACGGTTCAGCTGGTGGGTTAGAACACTCTGTGAGGATGTGGTGCTTTGGAAGGTGTCCATCTGGATGAGAAAGCACTTTCAAGTTTAATTTTGTATTTGCCTGAGAGCCACTCCTCTGCCCCTGCTAAAGTTATGGGGACCATGCGCTGATCATGGCTGTCCTGCATGGTGTTGGGGACCCCACCACTTGGCCTGTCTCTGTCTGGATTTTCTCCTCTTGGTGGTTATTCCGGGTGTTGCAGAAGTGGCCACCTCTCAGTCGAGCTGAACTTGAAATCAAATGCAGGGTGCTGGCTGTGTTGCCACCATGCTGATTTTCACACAGTAACGTGTCTAAAACCATGTGAGAGACTGGAGTTGTTCAGACCAGTCTGCTCTGCATCCCAGTGAGTGGGAGGCGGCACAGGATGAAACAGAGGATACAAGAGGGAGAGCAAAGGACAATGATTGCTGCAGGCATCAGTGGCCTTCAAAAAGAAAAGAAAATTCTGCTGCATCATCTGGAGAAGGTTGAACAAACTTCATTTTTAATATATTTTTATAAACTGTATTTTAAACTGCTTGGGAGCTTCAGTGCACATGCAGGTCCACGCAAGGGGGTAGAGAACTGCTGCATGAGGCAGAGCAGAAGTCTCAGCCTGAGACTGGACAAGAGACAGGCAAGAGCAGACAATCTCTGCTTATCTGGACGTGCTTATCTGGATGTGCCCATTTGTGGCTGCTGCTGCTTTTTCTCTGCCACTCTTTCCCTCTGCCCTTCCTGTGGAAACAACCAGAAAGCAGCAGCCCATTGGCACACACCTGTCTCACCATCCTTAGGGCTTTGCAACCTTGCTGGGCTGGACACAGCACAAACGCTCCCACAAGAAGCACCAGAAACCTGCCTGTGTTTGAGCTCCAGCCCCTGTGGGTGGTGGGTCCCTGGGGTGCTGTGGGGTGCAGCACGGCGTTGGGCAGCAGTGCGTCCCGGAGCAGCAGACGGCGCCGTGCATGTCCCTGCGCCACTGCCGCCACCTCCGGGCCACGGAGCTGGAGCAACCTGGAGGTGGGAGCTGCAGCCGCCTGGCTCGGCACCACCTCCGCGTCCCACTGGTC
Source organism: Crypturellus undulatus (assembly GCA_013389825.1). Taxonomy (NCBI): domain Eukaryota; kingdom Metazoa; phylum Chordata; class Aves; order Tinamiformes; family Tinamidae; genus Crypturellus; species Crypturellus undulatus. Next base: position 1,545,537 of record VWPW01084855.1, on the reverse strand, counting down.
CGCTCCTCTGCGCTGCTGAGTGCTATTTTTAGCCTAAGTGAATAGCCCGTTGACAGTGCCGTGGCGTCCTCTGGCAGCGGTGATTGCAAGCTGGTCACTCCGTCCTGACAGTAAGCTAAAATGTGTGAAGTGGACATGTACTTTGTTATGTCACTTAATGGCTACTGGGAAAAGAGGACAGTTATGTAAACAGATTTTTTAATGATTCTCTTTTTTTTTTTTTTTTTCTTTCATTCTTTCTTCCTTTGGTAGTATAGTGATTTTTTTTAATTTGGAACTGTCAGGCATTGAGGAAAATCTTTCAGTGGCCCATTTTGCTCTCCATGGGTCTGGAAAGGTGTTCAGCTCTGCCTTGCTCTTGCTCCAACATACAATTCAAATTGTAGCTGAGGCAAAACTGATTTATACCCTTTGTTCTCCCATTCCAGCTATGCATGCTTGGTGCTGCCTCTGGTATTTGGGATGCAAAACTCCACACAGCCCTCATCAGCCTCAAGCTCATACATACCACCTTGTCACGCATGACTGTTTTCCTCTTTTTGTGAAGTTGCAGCCGCCTGCACTTTCGCAGCTGCGGGACAGAGCCAGCCTCATACTGCCTGCAGGGTCTGTGGGCAGCCGCCTCTTCTCTCCCATTCCCCCCACTCTTTCTGGTTTACCTGGAGGCTGTGGCAAAGCCCTGCTGGTTTTCTCTCCCTTCACCCTGCCTTTACTCCGAAGGAGGAGGCGGTGGAGGAAGCGGGATGAAGCATACAGGCACAGAGGGAGCTGCAGGATGAACTTCATCCCAGAGGCACGCTGCAGCGTTTGCTGAGCAGCCGGTGGGGCTGTGCCCCGGGCTGCCTTTGGCTCCCGTGCAGTTTGTTGCGTGCCGTTCTTGCAGCTCAGCGCTCGCCGCTCCCAGTGTTTTGGGCCTCTCTCTTGTCACGCAGCCAGAGCTCTGGGAAAGGGCCCAGCTTAGAAAGGAGCTTGGTATGGGGCTTGTTGCCTGTCAGCTTTATTGAAGTGTTTGTGCCAGCATGTGCCCATTTGCCTTTTATAGCAACTGTGCAGCTGGGGACTCGTGGAGGATAAGACACTCTAATTCTGTCTTTAAGCTGCCTGGTCTATTGAGAGATGTGAGCTGTGCTGTCTGTGTTGGGCTTGTCACTGACCCAGGAGCAGGGTAGAAAGGTGTATGTAGCAATTCCTGCTCCTGCTTTCATGGTCACAGGAGGTTCTCTCCCATGTGCTCCTGCTTCAAAGGCTTTCAGTGTGCTCCATACTCCCAAAATTTTGGGAGTAGGAGCTGCCGGGAGGCTTTCTGAGGCCTGGTGATGTCGCGGTAGGGGCTGCCTTACTCCTTGGCCTCCTGCTCCCATTTTTGTGGGTGCTTTCTCTTAATTTAGCGTCATGACGTAAGTATGACTGTCATGCTCTTAGCTAGCACGGCAGTGCCTCTAGCCAGGTTGCCAGTCAAACAGGAGTGTGGGATGGATGAGAAATACCCTTTCTTCAAAGGATAAACTTCATCTAACAAGGGCACGTGCCAATTCCTGTAAGAGATTAAACCTTAAGTTTCCAGACTAACTACTGACTCTGACTAGGAAAGATAAGAATCCTGTCATATGCAATTAACGGTACTCCGTTTGTAGCTTTTCAGTGTAGCTGTTTGTTCCCTGTTTTGGGAAGGTCAGCAGAAATGTTCTCTTCATCTCCTTTTTTTATACTGCTCATTAATTTTTCTATCACTCTCCCTCCAGTCAGTCTGCGTTTAGGACCATTGTGTCTATTCAGTTCCTTAATGCCTCTAATTCTATAATGAGGATAGAAAAGTATTATTGTTCTTTTTATGAAGAAACGGAATGGGCACAATCCCGAGTCTGAAAGAGAGTCTAAAGAACCATTAGCTTAGCATTGCAGTTTGTAACACATACCACATACATCCTTCAGGATCTGATACCTCTCCTTTCAGAGCATGACGCCAAGACTAACCTTTTCCATATCTCTATTTCTGCTTAAAACAACAGGAGTGGGGAGAAGTTGGTCAGTTTCTTCTATCTGAGAGGGAGAGTCGGCTTCATGTCACTTGGCCATGTCTCCTCTTTCTCCTCCTTTCTTCCTTCCTCACCGTTTTGCCTTGCTGTGTTACAGGTTATTCCTTTTCTCTCTGCTTGTATAGGGAGAGCAGTGCTTTCAGCAGGGGCTCACTAGCCACCTCCGTTATGCAAGTGAGAACTTTTTTTTTTTTCTTTTTGAGGCTATAGACTCAGTTCTCTGTACTATGAATTCAGAGAGCCAGACCTCATGTCCATGACTAGAGTCAATGCTGGAAGATACAGTTAACGTACTGTTTTTGTTTCTTACACTCCGTTGTTTTCTGTTCTTCAGAATTGAGTTTCTGCGACACCTGAGGAGCTTCTTCCAGATCATGTTTAAAATTGAAACGAAGTCCCCTGAGGAGGAGGAACACAAGGGTGGGGCAAAAGTATTAATGACATGTGTTGGCGTCGGATTTTCCAACTTGAGTAAAACAATAAGATAAAATATCTGCAGACTTTCTGAAATGAAGTGACAGAAAACACTGCAGAGATGTGATATAACAATGTGAGAGCCTGTCTTTCCCTGTGCTTATTCTGGAACCAGGAAAACCAGTCATGATCCCAGTGCAAAGGTACCCAAGCTTGCTGCATGTAAACAATACAGCTGCCTTCAGGCTGTTTAGGCCTGTATTGTGTACAAACACAATGCCACTATTGTGCTGCATGGAATGGCTGGCCAGAGTCTCAGCTGGCTTGGGACTTCTTGCACTGTGCTCCAGTGCACGGGACACAGGTGCCTCTTACATTCCTGTGTCCCTGTTCTTGTGCCCTCAAGCCTTAAATGCAGTGGGTGCTCTACTTGTCATTATGTGTATCTATCTACAGGCTTTACCTTAGCTTTTTTTCTCAAAGGTTTAGATAGAGAAGGGAAACAGGTTTGACCAAAACAAGACTTGCAGTGCAAACAAATGATCACAACAGAAACATGAAATTCTTCAGGTAATTGCAGAGATATTACTGACATGGAAATTATAGTACAAGCTGGAACAGTAATTTCTGGTTCATACACTGTATGTGTATAGAATTTGTCAAACGTTTCACTCCTGATCAAGTCGGCTAAATTATAGTTTTGCAGCGGATAAAAAATACCTGCCTTTTAATTTCCTTTAATGATAGAAGACTGCAAAAGAGATCGCGGTCTGTACTGCTTTCTTCTGTCCACCTCTTCAAGGACGGACAGGAGAAATCTCCTTGCAGTTTTCAGATGATTCTCTATATTCCTGTCAGGTTTGCTTGGCATGCCATGTGCTACAGTTTAGAACTGGTTGTAATTGAAATGTAGCAAAGAAGCTGTACCACCTTTGAGGAAGAAAAATATATTTAATTTGTGCCGTTACATTTAGTACAGCTGCTCCATTCTGGAAAGAGGGAATTGTCACAACTGGGCATGGATGTTCAGATTAACTGGTACTAAAGGTTTCTGCTGGGATAAAAAGGCTTACCCAGGCTTTTGTCAGATACCAGGCAAACTCCCTGAAGTTAATCCAGAACTGCTGATATAAGTGAAGTGACCTGTACCAGACTTTGGATTAGACTCACTGAAATGTGTTTGCAGTAAGGTGAATCCATGTCAAAAACTGATATAATATATGGCGAGTAGTAGTGACTATGTTATAATGGTCTTACAAACTTTATCCAGTGCTACTCTGTAACGTGTATTGGACCCAATATACATTAATGTATATACATGAAAAATATACATTGGACCCAAACAGAATGTTTAACAAAAAGGTGGGAATTCAGTGGGAATTGAAAGCTGTGAGTCATTTTTGTACTGTACTTTGTTCTTGTTGCAATCTATCTAAACATATTTTGGAAAAATAAAGTATTTTTCCTAAATAAGATTTTATTTCTTTATAAACACACACAAAAAAAACCCTTTTCCATCAGCCCTATACTCTGGCAATCTGAGCAGCTATTTTGAACTGATTTGGGAAAAAGAGTGGTTTGCAGAGTTGTGCCTTGGGGGGTGGTCCTTTTGATTTTTTGAAGCTTTAAGAACTTAAAGTTACAGATAAAGAAAATCCAACCAATCTGGTAGAATGCAAAATAAAAGATTTTTGAATTCCTATGTTTTTAAAATTTTAAATTATAGTAGAACAATCTAGTGGGCATGAAACTATTTCTCTCTTGCTCCTTTCCATCATGTGTACAGTGAAGAAGCTTGAAAGTTTACAAATACAACCACTGTAAACACAGAGCCGTTTTAAGCTCCAAAAGGTGAAATATGCAAGCTGAGATTAGTAGATGCCAGAGGAAAAACATAAAACCTACACTAATTTAAGATACAAGTTTGGAGCACAGCTCAGATGTCTAAAATCAGCATATAAAAACTGGGAAGTTTTGTCAGATCTTCAAAAGTGAAAAGCTTTATTACCTTTAAACTTTTTAAAGCCTTTCACTTTTGAAGTTCTGACATTTCCAAATGTTCCACTTAGCAGCAAACATGCAAAGGGTAATGCATTGCCCAGGCACCAGATGCTTTAACAATAGAGTAATTATGTCATAAAATTACCTGTGTTTAAAGTCAGATTGCTAACCTCTAACCCTGCTGAGACAAAACAGCCAGGTGGCATAGGTCTGCAGCAGAAGACTTGCCGTGACTCAGAACTGCCAATTGCTTTATCGGAGGGAGGAAAAATACATATGTATGTACGTATAAAAATACTTTATAGAGTTGTCAGTCTCTGGAGAAACAGAAACACCTCCAGGAGAGGTTTTAGGTAAGAGCTTTCTTGATATTTTTATTTTATGAAAGGTACTTTTTAAAAAATTCTGCAGATAAGATTTGTTTATTTGCAGAATTCTTGCAGAATGGACAAAGAGCTTTTTTGTGGATTGATTCCATGAAGAGCAGAATAAACTCAACTTGAGATTTGGAGCTGAACAAAGGGACTGTAATTTTTGATGAGGAAAATTATCTTCCATAGGCATCATTGGAAAGGCTACTCATCTGCTGGAAGATGCATCTTTCATCTCAGCTGATCATAGCAGATTTAAATCTGATGGGTTGTATTGGAGCTGGACACTCATATGTAAATAATTCTGTGCTTACGTGAGCTCAGTGTTGAACTGTACTTCAACAGTTCATCTTTCTGAGTGAACAACTCTGCTAATGCCTGTCTGCTGTAAAAAATGTGAAACTTTCATGCTTACAGAAAACTTTAAGGATAGACAGTAAGTTACAGCAGTGTCAGTGGACTAGTTAACAAAAATACTTTATAATGTAAATTTTAATTGTAATATTTTTAACATTAATATATTGAGAGCTCAAGAAAGCAGAGAGAAATATTTTGGAGGTGAATTTAATGAGGACATACGATTACATCCAAGATCTTTTACTTTAAACTTGCCTAACAGGAAAAGCTACTACTACTGTGGTGATGCGAAAAGCATTTTCAAAACATATGTTTATGCTGTACCTGCTTCCACTTTTGAAATATCCATTGTTATGCTGTACCTGCTTCTTTTCTTAGGTGTGATGGCAACTTGTCTGCAGTTTCTGTGGTTACATCATAAAATTCGTGTTAACGTGCTGTAGGACAGGTTCTGGAGTAGCAGAGGTTATGCTGAAGGTGAAACTGTTAGTCCAAGCCACTGCAATTTAGGTGCAATAAATGCCTGGGAAAGCACACAGTAGTAAGTTAGTAGGCTAAAACAGTAAGTACATGGCTGCCCTGGGTATTTTAGAACAGTGGTTATGTTTCTGCAATGGCATAGGTGCTCTGTCTTTCTTTCCCTGATGCCACAGGTGATACTAAAAGTCGAATGGACTTTTTTTCAGGACACCAAGGCATATTTCTGCTGCTTGCAGGCTCTGACATTTACCTCTACATTTTTCAGTTGTGTCCTTGAGATTGTAGCCACAGGAGGAAAAAATAGAAATGAAAGAAGAACAACAGCTTTCAGGAGCAATAATTTTACCAGTTTAAATTTATGGTTGGTTGTGTGATAGTGTATGGCTGTCCCCGCATACTTATTTTGAATGTCCACTGAAAACATTTGCAGTTAACCTTGATCACTACTGAATGCCCAGTCTAAGGCATGCTGCTGTGTCAATGCAACTGCAAACAAAAGAAAGAGCTACAAGGGGCACCCTTTGAAATTCCTGCTTTGGTCTTGGTAAGCTCTTTCTAAAAGGATCTTTCTTGGTGTGCTCCCCGTGTATGCTTTTCTTGCAGTCCGACCTAGAAGCAGCACTATCAAGCTCTGAAAAACACCTATTACTTGTGCTGACGGTGGGAGAGGTCCTACAGGAGGAGAGCGTGTGGGTTAAGTTCTGCTGTGGCAGCATGTGGGGGGTTTGTCAGAGCACCACTATGATTTGCACTAAACAAAGTTGTGACATGGTTGTTTGGTAATGTATAAGAATGATTTGTTGTGTATCTGTAATAGCAGATGCTTTATTTGGGTGCTCAACTTCTCCCTGCCAGCAGAATAAGAAGAACTAATACTAATACAACTAATACTGAATAACATTATACCTACAAGAAAACAAAGGCCCAAAGCAGCTTCCCTCTCATATCATGGGGCTGAAGGGTGTCTGGAATTCACAGGTATAATGTGCATGTGAGCTCTGCTGCTGTCACCCCCTGTGTGACTGCATTGAGAGAAGGTGTTTTGTGTTTGCCCCGGGTGATGGGCGGCTTTGCACGTGTATCCTCGTGCTGCACATGTGCCAGACTGCAGGCCTGTCCCTGCTCTTCATCCTCAGCGTGGCTAGTCTTTCCAGGCAGCCCTCACCGTGCCGCTCACACAAGTTAGGAAGCAAATACTCCCCTAGCCCGCACTGTAGGCATATAGGGCCCACAACCCTTGTATAAACATGGATGAGCTGATGGGATTCAGGGTTTGTCTGCTGTATTTCAGTGACACATCTGGTTATACAAAATAATGTGACAGGCTCAGGAGGGCACATTTGCAGTGACATTTGCAGGTTGCAGAGAAAGTAACAGTATTTGAGAACTGTGGTCCTACTGATTCTTACTCTATTTCTAGATTGCAACCACTCTGGAAAACTAATTAAGGCTTTCCCAATCCTATATTGCCTCCACACGTAAGAAGAGGCTGCTTTAGCTAGCAGTGTGTGTAGATAGGTTCTTGCAGGTAAGGCTGCAGTTCTGACTGGTTGTTGGCTCATTAGCACCATCAATCCTCATTCACCTGTCTGGAAGTGTGGTTTTGATCAGGCATAAAATACTGACAGGCAAGGTATAGATCAAAGTATGCCAGAATATTGGTTACTAATTTGTATTTTCAACATCACCAAGATTTAAAAATATATATATATAGCTTATGTTCTAATAAAGCTTTCCATCAGATTTGCTTAAATATGTATTCTTAAAAACACATATGTGGATTTAGAGTGTGTTTAAGGGAAAAGTATTCTCCTAAGGAATGTTTCTGAACTTCTAATGTAGAAAATCTACACCATAGTTCTTGCCCTGTGTGTTCTTACCCAGTACTCTCACATTGTGCTTTGTGACTTAAAGATTGTAAGTAATATAATTTCAGAGCAAACATCTGAGATGCATAGAGATTAAATAAGAGAGCCTGGGAAATGCTATTTCTGTTTCTTCTGGAAGTGTGTTTTTTTTTTTTTTTTTTTGTAATAAAAATACCCATTTCTTCATCCTTCATTACTAATATCAGTAGAAGATTTTTCCCTTGAAGTGGTGTCAAGATCTTGTTATGGTCTTTGGTAAGTAGCGAGGTATGTGGAGAAAGTGAAGAAGAGAAAGTGAAGATGATTTGAAAAGATCTGGCCTTTTCCACAGTATATAGAAGACGAGGATATTACATAATTCCTGTGCTCCTAAACAACTTATGCAACAAGAAGGTGATAAGGGGGTGATGGTCTAGAGCTACGCCATCTGGGGCTGATCATGTTACAGGAAAAATGCAGCAGCTGCCTTAATAGTTTTTCTTCTTGATTTTCAGTTTCAAAATACAAATAAAGAATAAACATCTGTTTTGGCTTGCAGAGCTAGATAAACATCATAAGCAGATGTTTTTGTGACTTTAAATTTGCAGTAAGAACTGTGCACAAGATGAGGGTGTAACTAATAGCAGAAGGGAGGGATATTGCAGAATCCTATTACCCATCTTTTGCCTCCTTGGCCCCTGCAGGTTTGCGCAAAACAGGGTTGAGCAATTTGATCAGGAATAGCAGATGAGATGTTGAGACATTGTTAGGAAAATACAGGAAATGATCAAAAGCTCATTAGCCTGACTGAATCATAGTAAAAACTTAACCACGATGATGGTAATGGCATTTTCTCCACTGAGTAGTAAACCACCTTTTGAAGAAAGAGCTGCTATAAAATAACTTCACTGAAAATTTCATTTTCAAACCCTTTTGGGCTTCAGTAAAATCCCTCATTGATTTTCCCCACCTTACTTCTTCATTAGGCAAGAGCAATATTATTAATTAATGAACTGTCTGAATTGTTCTCCCCAAGTCATAGAAATGTAAACATATAAATGTGCATTGTTTGCTTTTGTGTAATTAAATTCTTGTCTTTATAGTGTATTTTATCCTTCTGTTCCAAACTTTGTGTTTTGGAGAAATGCCTTTATGCCTGTGGGTAAAGAAATATGAAATGACTCTCACATCCCACTGAGAGCTGGGATTAAAAAATAAAGATAATTGAGTTCTCAAGTCTGTGCAAGTACTTTTTTCATCTTACAATTGTCATAGACATGTTGTGGCTCTACAAGCTAAAATCACCTTGGCTTATTTCTGTCCTGTTCCTAGTTTTTATTTTTTTCATAGGTTTTGTGTGTTTGTTTTGCTTATGTAACATGTATGCAAAAACTAAACTCTGTGGTTTGCACTTGAGAAAGATTTCCTTTGTGGTGCATGCCTAAGTGCAGGATCTTTTGCTGCTGCTCTGCTTCCCCTTCTCCTGCAGGCTCTATGGTCTCCCTTCCATCACACAACTAGAAAAGTGATCTTCACCACAGTGCTGTGGGCATCTGAGTTGATGGATCGTTTTGCTGTCCCTCTTCTCTGACACTTGCAAGGATTCCTTCCCAGACCATCTGTCTCATTTGGCTGCCTTCGCTGTCTTGTGCAGTGATGTAGTGCAGCAGCCCATGTCATGACTCGCCTCACTTCAATGGCCCGTGTCCTGCATTCATAAAAGAAAAAGCCATGAGATACATTGGGGTTCTTCTAACAAAACATTACCTGCTGGTCCCTACTGTAGAAATGGACCCTCATCTCCTGCTTCTGAGGTCTACGCTGGGATGAGACAGCCCTATCTGACACAATGAAGAAAAGTCACAGTTTTCTAGGTGAATCACTCATCTTGGAGGAAGAAACCTCTTAGTTATAGTCAAAATCAAAGTTTCTTGATGATAGCCATCAAAATGTATGGTCTTCTTTAAAACTGATGGCATGTTTTTGTGAAGGGAAGAGAGCTATGGGTCACACAAGGGAAAATCCTGAAACAGGTCTCTGCTTTTTCATAGCTGAAGGACTGTGTTCAGTCGGGACCCATAGTTACCCAGCACAGTGTTCCAAGATTTCCTCCCCTTGCCCTTGCTGTTGTGAAATCCCCAACAGCCTTTCATTACCTCTACTTCAAAGACTATTTCCAATACAAAGACAATGTTCCCTAAGAGTAAGAGCTCTGGGGACTGGATGCCACTTAGTCATCTGCTTTTCAAAGTAGCAGGACAGTGAATAAAGATTAGGAAAAAAAAAAAGAATAAAAGTCCCAGAGATATAAAAGAGCACAGTGTGTGCAAAGAATTTATCAGTGTTCTCTTTCAATTATTGCCTTATACTTAAAGTACTGGAAACTATTTCAGAATATTGCTCCTTATTCCACTGAAATTTTATGAGAATTAAAAAAAAAAAGAGACATTTGCCAGAATAATTTTGCAGTATTTACTCATCTAACAAATCAAGAAATGCAGATGCTAAGGATATCAGTAGCTGTATCTCACCCACCATTCCCATGGAAATCAATTCCTGCTGGTGTTAACTACAGCTGCTCGCCAAATATTAAACCCAGCAAGTTGTGTATTTGACGTCAAACGTTGGTTTCATTTCTGGGGGGAAAGCTATAAAGTGGCCATTCCAAATAAAAGCAGCTTCCTTGGCAGTCTTTTTCCAGTTTTCCTACTCTTGTCTTTTACTAAATGCAGCTAAACAGTTGCCCACCCCAGATCAGGAGAATGTGTATTTCTGTTGCCTACAGCAGCTGCACAAACTGGCACCACGTTCCGCACTGTGATGGAGTTTTTCTGCTTATCAACATTTCTGGCTGAGTGGCTGGCAGCTCCAGGCTTTCCAGCAGCACCTGGCAGAGGGATTTAATCGCATGGCAGCAGCGGATGGCGGAAAAGGCTGTACTCAAACCAGGCAGGCAGAGATTCACGTGGCTGAATGCCACTGTCCCGGAGGACGTGCTTTCTCCCAGGTCTGTCTGTTTCCACAGGGCCCATGGCTGCAGGGCTTTAGTGGTGGCCTCTCCAGCCTAAGACTGCCAGCAGCCACACTGTTCCATGCTGCACTGGGCGCTTAGTGGAAACGATGAAAAATAGCTTTCCTTCATTTCTGTTTATGAGGGCTGGATGTACCCTTTTGAGCAATTAAGTAAACACTTGTAATAGGCTTCATCCCTCACAAGAAATTTATCTTGGGAACAGGCATACTTTGAAAATACTCCCTGTGATGATCAAACCGAGTTAACTACTGTTTCTGCCCTGCATCTCAAACTCAAATATGTTTTATAGTCCCACAGAAGGCAGGTTAGGAAGCTTGACGGCTAATGATCCATACCTTTCTTTGCCTAAGGGAGACCTTCCATGCCTTATTTTGTCTCAGTGTTAGGGAGTTCTTGCTAGAACTCTTCATATAAAAATGAGGAAGGGAGTCTGTGCAAGCTATTTCTAGACTCTGAAATGCTCTCCCTGAGAGCTTGAATGTGTGGTTTCTTTCCATTGCACTACAAAAAGTGGAATGAGGAACCAATGTTCTTCAGTGTAATAACTGCTGGGTGCCGTTCCTCAGAAGTGAGAACTGAAACCAGCTGAATATTGATTTACTATTTTAATTACTAAGAAAGAAAGGCATAGCATATATGACTCAAATTTAAAAATAAAGGAAAAGAAGGACTGGCTCAAGTCTGATGTTACTTATACTAATGTAATTTCAGAGCAACAGCACAAGTTACTAGTTACTTCATTAAAATTAAGTAGAGTCTGACCCCTAAATTAAACAATGAAACCAGTCCCACCAAAGTGGCAGCTGATGGGCTAGATCTCTCTCTTTGCAGCACAAAGGTTTCTCAGCTGTCTTGCACTGGTACATAGCAGGACACCTTTTTAAATTCCCAGCAGAAAACAACTTCAGAAAGGCTGGACAGTTCTGAGCTCCTTGTAAGCTCCAGATTCCCAGATTCCCAAATCCTGTAGAGATGATAGGAGGTCAACACCCCCCATTATTGCCTACCCGTAATCTGCCTATACAGTTCAGCTGTCATCAGCACTTCTTCCAGAAGTATCAGACTTTACTCATCAAGATGAATTTCTCTGCAAACAGCTCAATTTGCTATGGAGTCTGTCCTTGTCTTGTCTCTTTCCTTGAATGCCTTTCTCGTATAGCCTAGTGTCAAACAGTAGGTGAGCCATAATACTCCATTTTCTTGAATCAGTCTTCTCTTTTCTTCTTTTCATTTATTTCCACATAATTTGTAGCAATTTAATTATAAGAGAAACCCTTATGCTTTTGCCAAATTTGATTGAATCAATCAAAAGATTCAAAAGGAAAAGAGCTAAATTAAAGATGTACAGCAATTTAATTTTAACTTATTTTCATGTTACTTTGCTACTGTGTGCACATTTGATATCAACATTGCTACTTAGATGCCTCCTGAAGTAACCTGATTTTTCAGGAATATTAATAACTCAAAGCACCTCATATTGACTTGTTTGAGCTGCCTGTTCTTCGTGCTTTTGAAAAATCAATACAATACCTATTTTTAATAGTATTTCAAACTGAAATAAATTTCCGATTTTAAGTTAAAATTTACCCCTTCTGCCCCAGGGCTGTGGCTTGTATTAATATACAGAAATAAAACTGAGTAGAACCAAGAACCAACCCCCTGCTCCAGCAGGGACACCTAGAGCATGTGCAACAAGGTGGCATCCAGGCAGGTTTTAGAAACAGTTGCTAAAAGTTCTATGTCATATCCATATATGTATGGATTAAATGTTCCTTATTCTCTAAGGTCTGGAAAATGTAGATTTGAACCAGTTATATGACATTAATTTCCATATTGCCTCCAAATAGACTAGTAATTTTATCTTACTCCTACTTACAAAGTGCAAAAACTGGTTATCATTAAGGTTGAGTTCTCCTGTCAGAAGATAGCCACATTTCTGCAGTTGACCTGAACAGATTTAGTTATCCTTACCTTCATCAGAAGTTGTTTTCAGGTTTTTCTGACTTTTAATTGCTAGCCGTTTGATAATTAAACCCCACACTGGCAAAAGCAGATTAAATAACAGAAACACATAGAGATTAAATGTACGTATATATATATATATATATAAAGGATGAGAAAGTACTATACAGTTGAAATGAAGTTATTCGGACCTCCACTTTTGAAGCTTCCTGATTTTCACAGAAAAACACCATGCAGTTTGTTACAGTTACTGCATTTTAAAATCAGATAATGTTAATGAGTACATATTTAACTTCCAGAAACCCTAACTTGAAATATTCTTTAACAGGAATTTCCCTGTTCCCCTGCCCTCTCCAGAGGCATTCTGAAACAGAAAAAAATGTAGTATCTGTACATGTATAAAACTATATTTCAAATAGTGAGCTTATTTTCCACAGACTGATCCCACCCAAACCACTGTGCAGTCCTTGCATTGCACAAGGTGAATTCATGTGGGGGAGGTATTTTCAAGAACCTGCTCTGGAAACTTCTAGCTATGCTTTGGAACACTTCTGATCAATTTCTGAATTCCTCTCAATGTTTGGAAACTCCAGATCTGAATGAAGAAATGTGAGTTTACACATATTCATATGACTCAAGTAGGCTGTTTTCCGTTTCTGACTAATGAAAAGATAGCTGAGGAAATTCTCATTTTCCAAAATACCCTGTGCCTCACAACAACTGTTACAAGTTTTCAAGTTACTAGACTTCTCTAGTTCCAAGACATTTTCAAGTAACATGTTTTTATCAATTACAAACTATTTTTTCTGCTGATAGCTAAGCCCAAGAATGCACAGTTTCGACTTTCTTATACATCTAAGTATATCCTACCTGTAGTAGAGTACACCTAAAAGCTTCTATGAAATCAGATCTCTTTGAGTTATCTAGGGAGGTTACCCAGCTCTGAAGATGGTATAGTCTTGTGAGGAAAAAAATCTGAAGAACTATGAAAGTAGCACTTCATTAGAAAATGGAGACCTACATGGCTGAACTCCAGAAGACCCCAGCTCTACCTAGTCACTAAGAGCTTTGCCTGCAGATGCACTGACAGAGCAAGGTGGGGCTGGCACTGCCTACTCTTGGAGGTTTTCTTTCAACACGGGTTGTGGTTTTATCAATTTTGTTTTGCTTTGTTTGCATGTTTTGTGCAGGTGGGAGAATCTCAGACTTTTCTTACCAAATCTTTTCCTCACTGGATGGTGCTGGTGTACATTTATTCCCTTATTCCTACACTAAGCAAAATGGGCTCCTAAAGTTACTGAACTTGTGGTTCCCTGTAGTGTTATTTATGCCAAGCCTTCCCTACTAATGAATTATATTTCAAAATTCATTTTCAAAAAGTTCTAAGAGTTTGCACTTGCCTACCTACTTTTCTATCTACATAACTCTTGGCTGCATGCTAATTCTTAGTCTATGATAGGAGAAAGGCATATGTTTGTTAAAAGGAACCCCCCAAGCTGCTACTTAACTCTGACTCAACTTGGCAAGAAATGCATTTACTCATCTCCAGATCAGAACCACACCAATTTCTGCTGATGCGCAAAGAGGAGAGGACTCAGTCGGTTGGAACATTTCATCAAGCTACATACAGTACAGAGTCTGGTATGGGCATTGCTATTCTCAGGAGGCAACCAACTTAATTGAACTGTGAATAAAAACATCGTTTAGTCTTTCTCTATTTGTAGGAAACCTATTAGAAGCTACCAAAACAACAACAAAACATCTCCCCTTTAAAGATAGTAAAGAAAACCTTATATAGTCTATCTGGGTCGACCACAAGCAGTAGCAGCAGTATCATTATGTCATTGTTTTTAATCAGTTTTATTGCCACACATTCCACAGGCATATACTCACTGTACAAAACAAAAAGCTATCAGAGGGACCACTGTTCCTGATCACTCTTTTGGCTTTAAGGTGGACTTCTGCAGTCTCCCTTGTACCGTTTGGAGAAGGTCCAAGAACCAAGATGGAAATTGCAGCTTACTTCCATCTTTTGGGAACGCTGTGGAAAGGAGATAGGGCAGTGTTATGGATACACAAGGAAAGGGGGTGCATTATTCACAATTTTATTCCTCTCTGATCTGCAGAAGTCCTTATGCTGCCTTAGTTGCTAGAGGGTACCGATGTATTTTTGTATCTAAGTAATGTGAACTAATAACTGTCCCATGTGTATTTTTCTAACCATTCCCTTGCTAAAAGTTGCATAATGCAGCATTTCATACCTGTTCAAGAACACAGGATGTACAGGAGAAGCTAGTATCAAAGTGCATCTTCCACCAAGAACAGTGTAGGGCAGAATTTAGCTTATGGTGAATTGTACATGCCTCCAAATCAACCTTCTCAAAAATGCCTTATCCCCTTGTATATCTTACAGTTAGGAGTTCTCTACTGTGTCTCCAGAGATCAGTTATTCAGTGAAAGTCTAGTGGGTCCTCAAAATCAAGAGATACCTTTTTTTTTTTTATTTATTTTTATTCTAAAAGGAGTCCTTTTTTATACAGTGAAAGAATTGTGTCCTTCCTTCCTAGGACTGAATCATATGCAAAGATATATTTGCAGGTGTTTGTTCTTTTCCCCTTCAAGAAAAGGCTTTCCAATAAATATCATTCAAGGAAACTAAAGTGACTAAAGTGACTAAAAATAATGAAAAGGTTTCCTCTAAGAGTGTTGTTCTGCCATATATTTAAAGAGAACATGTTTTATAACTAAAATATCCATCTCACTGATGCTTCCGTTTGTGGCTGTTTCCTCTAGTTCCATCGGTGGCCATCAGTGAAAAGAGGCCAGCCCCGGCCCCGGCCCCAGCCTCCTCACTCCCTCCCAGGCATCTATAGACACTGATCAGGTCCCCTCAGTCTTCTCCAGGCTGAACAGGCCCAGCTCCCTCAGCCTCTCCTCACAGGGCAGATGTTCCAGGCCCCTGATCATCCTTGTGGCCCTGCGCTGGACTCTCTCCAGCAGCTCCACATCCCTCTTGTACTGTGGGGCCCAGAACTGGACACAGTGCTCCAGATGTGGCCTCACCAGGGCTGAGTAGAGGGGCAGGATCACCTCCCTCGACCTCCTGGAGACGCTCCTCTTAATGCACCCCAGGATGCCATTGGCCTTCTTGGCCACGAGGGCACACTGCTGCCTCATGGTCAACCTGTCGTCCACCATGACGCCCAGGTCCTTCTCTGCAGAGCTGCTCTCCAGCAGGTCGGTCCCCAGCCTGTACTGGTGTCTGGGGTTATTTCTCCCCAGGTGCAGGACCTTGCACTTGGCCTTGTTGAATTTCATGAGGTTTCTCACTGCCCAGTTGTCCAGTCTGTCCAGGTCCCTCTGGATGGCAGTGCAGCCCTCTGGAGTATCAGCTCCTCCCAGCTTCATATCATCTGCAAACTTGCTGAGGGAGCACTCCGTGCCTTCATCCAGGTCATTCACGAATAAATTGAACAGGACTGGACCGAGGACTGACCCCTGGGGGACACCACTCAACACAGGCCTCCAACTAGACTCTGCACCGCTGATCACCACCCTCTGGGCTCTGCCATCCAACCACTTCCCAATCCACCTCAGTATCCACTCATCTATCCCACGCTTCCGGAGCTTGCCCAGGAGCACACTGTGAGGGACAGCGTCAAAAGCCTTGCTGAAGTCCAGATATATGACATCCACCACCTCATCTACCCAACCAGTCATTCCGTCACAGAAGGCCACCAGGTTAGTCAAGCATGATTTCCCCTTTATGAATCCATACTGACTACTCCTGAGCACCTTCTTATCCTCCACATGTTTGGAGACAACTGCCAGGATGCTGCTGCATGACTTTTCTGGGGATGTAGGTGAGGCTCACTGGCCTGTAGTTGCCTGTGTACTGCTTCTTGCCATTTTTGAAGACTGGCGTGACATTGGCTTTCTTCCAGTCCTTTGGTACCTCCCCTATTCTCCAGGACCTTTCAAAGATGATAGAGAGTGGCTTAGCAATAACATCCATCTCTCCCACAGCAGACTCAGGTGCATTCCATCAAGGCCCACGGATTTTTGGATATCAAGCTTCCTTAGGTGCTCTCTGACCTGATCTTCCTCTACCCAGGGCAGATCTTCCTCTCTCCAGGCACCTTTTCTGGTTTCTAGGGTCTGGGATTCCAGAGGGTGCCCTTGGTAAACACTGAAGCGAAGAAGGCATTCAGTAACTTTGCTTTTTCTGTGTCTTTCAAGACACACAATTCCTAGAAGTTTTCCACCTCCTCCTGAATACAGAAAGGGATTTGATTTCATCTGAAAACTATAAATTAACTCCAAAGACAAGAAGATACATCAAAACTGATTCTATCATTTCTAGCTATTTAAATGTGAAAACGAAACACAACTGATTTAACCTTCTGTGCTTTAGCCTTAAAATCTGAACGCAGAAGTATCAAGAAAGCAAAAATAGCTCTTCTGCAAAGACGGTAAGTTTCATAACTTAAAAAAAGGCAAACAAATCCTGGAAGGAAATTGTTGCGACACTTGAAAAAATCATGTTTCATATATACTTAGTGGTGAGGTTTTTTTGTCCATTACTTTGGGTTTATGTTTAGTTAGTTTCTCAGTGTTGTCATCCCTATTTAATTTACAATTCTGTGGTTAGGTCCATGTGAGTTCACCCTGCAACTATTTGTGTTTGACATAATATGAAAATATGAAATGAAGTACTAGAACAGACTGATAAACCATGATTCAGTTTGTTTAGGAATCTGCCACCTGCCACAGGCTTACGCTTCTACCCAAGTTTTGTTTTAACACACAAATATATGAAGATTACATATGATCATTTAGCAAAGTAAAGTTGAACACTTAAATGGAAAATGCAAATCTGAGATGCTGACAGATGCTTCTTTGGTGTAGATGCCATTGAAAGGATTTGTTAAAAGAAGAAGAAATAATGTTTATTGAAAATTATGAACAATCCTGGGCAGGCTGATGAAAAAGAATATAAGAGAACAGTACTTTTTTGAAATTGCATATTTATGTACTTAATTATAATAAAAGCTAAATACATGTAAAAATGCTGGTATCAGTAGTTAAGCTGTAATGTTGCTAGTGGTACTGTAGATGTGACTTTCACATTCTTTGTTATGTGTGCCATCTAAATGGTGTGCTTTTCTTCAGAGTGAATTCTAAATCTGATGAGTGCTGAAGGTCCAGCCAGCCCTAACGCTATCCAGATGTTGAGTTTTGATAATATACAGCATTCTTGTATATTTCAGTAGAATTTGTTTGGTTTACAATGTTTTGTCCACTGAGCTCTTGACTGATGGGGCCCAAGATATACAACGAAGCACAATCAACATACGATATTACTCTCATTTTCTTTAAGTAGCCTGATATCGTGATTACATTTGGAAAGGATTAG
Source organism: Crypturellus undulatus (assembly GCA_013389825.1). Lineage (NCBI taxonomy): Eukaryota > Metazoa > Chordata > Aves > Tinamiformes > Tinamidae > Crypturellus > Crypturellus undulatus. Next base: position 1,527,619 of record VWPW01084855.1, on the reverse strand, counting down.
AATGTTGCCATTCTGCAGTTTTTTTCCTTTCTATATTTACCAGAAGTTTCAGTTTCACAGCAGCATGTCCATGTTAAGTATTTCCATGTAGCAGCCTAGAAAATAGAGAAGGATGTTAAAAATAAAAGCAAATTGTTAGGGATAAGGTGCTACAGCAACTGCCAATGAGATCAAGAACTAAACATGCTATAAGAAAACACCATTTAATTAAATTTACTTCGAAGCCACCGGATATCTTTTAAACTGTACATTCAAGGAAACCAAGAAAGCAAAGCAATGCAAACTCTGACTTGAATTCTAGCTCTGCATTACCCTCTTCTTCCGTAAAATAATGTTGTGTGATATGTGCAGCTGTTCTCTTCTGCTTAAAGAGCAAAAAGCCACACATACCACCATGCAGATCGCCATGATAAGCTTGGCCTTTAAAAACAACCCTCTTTTTAATGGAATCAAATTCTACATGTAGACAGGTAACATTCTGGAATCATTTTAAAGGCTTTAATAAGGCTTGAGCCTCATGGATACTTCTCAGAAGTATCAGACCAGGCTTCACCAGCTTTTACACTTCCTTCTGCCCTCCTCTCCACTGCCTTCTGGGTGGATTTCACATTATGTACCTGCAGAACAAGTGCTCTGACTTTAGCGTTTTTTTTTTTTTTTTTTTTTTTTTTTTTTTTTTTCTCCAGGTCAGCAGTCAAGCTCCTTCTCTTTTACTTTTCCCTAACCAAGAACTTGGATTTGCTAGGTCCACAGCTTTCATACGACACACACTCATCAGGCAGGGGCAAGAGGAAGCTTATCGCACAAAAAGCAAGAGGAAAAGGGGCATCTGTGGGCAGTAAACCCTACGGGCACGGCGGCGAGCAGCGCGCACCGCGCGCACGGCTGCGGAAAATCTGTTTTTCTCTCCACGGGTCCTAGCGATGACACGCGCGGTGCCCGTCCCCACATCGCGGTCCAGCAAGGCCGGGCCTGTCCGGCGGCTTCTGCCCGCGGGCTGCGCGCCCGGCTGCAACGCGGGTGACAAGGTGCCCGATGGCACGGCACGGCACGGCACGGCACAGGGGCGGCAGCCCCACTCCCCGCGCCTCACGGTGCCTCTCGGGCGGGGGTAGGGACACAGGCGCCCCATAACAGCCGCAACGGCCGCAACGGCCGCGCGTGATGACGCAGGCGGCGGGCGCCACCCGGCCCCCGCGCGGCACCACCCCCAGCCCC